>MU204310.1:705958-766950 GCA_017309775.1 Paedocypris sp. Pulau Singkep
TCTATCTATCTATCTATCTATCTATCTATCTATCTATCTATCTATCTATCTATCTATCTATCTATCTATCTATCTATCTATCTATCTATCTATCTATCTATCTATCTATCTATCTCTCTATCTATCTATTTTTGTCAGAATCTGTGGCATCTGTCTGTTCATCCATCCATCTATCTAGCTGCATCTCTAGGTGCAGTGCTTGGTTTCTCTGCTGGGCCGGTGTGACACACTCAGACGGTGTGTGTCAGTATAATGTCAGTTCTTCCAGTGGCTGTAGTTCTTC
Source organism: Paedocypris sp. Pulau Singkep (assembly GCA_017309775.1). Lineage (NCBI taxonomy): Eukaryota > Metazoa > Chordata > Actinopteri > Cypriniformes > Paedocypris > Paedocypris sp. Pulau Singkep. The sequence goes on from MU204310.1 coordinate 706,242, forward strand.
ATGGTGTCAGTGGAGAGAGAGAGAGAGAGAGAGAGAGAGAGAGAGAGAGAGAGCTTGATGGAGCGCGAGTGAGTACAGCGTTTACGCTCATGATCTGCTCCAGTGCGTCTGAAAGACTCCTCTCACATTCCTACACCACTAATCACATTATTTCTCACAAGTTTACCGCAATATTACTGAGATTTCTGGTTGCTAAATAACAGTATGTAATGAGCAAGTTACCAATTCAGGACAGATTTAGAAAAAAAAACACATACAATGGAGTTGTATAGAAATATATTTGTCACATTATGACAATATACGATGAACTAATGACTAGGTGTTTTGAGGAGTAAGACTTTTGCACAGTGAACTATATAATACGTTTTGATCAACACGACATAAACAATTGATCATGTATCAAAGAGCAGAGAATTGTACATAATCGTTTGCATGATGTACCAAAGCAATTGCAACTTGTTCAAAGAAGTGAGAAACTGCTTATATGAAGTGCACACATGACATTATGATTTGAAGATTGAAAAAATAGTTTTGAGAATTTCAATTCTGATCTGAGAATTGTACGAAAGCGACTGAGAAAAACTGTAAATAGCAAGACAGATGATGAACAGGTGAAACTTATAACAAATGACGATGATTACACCAGACGTGGACAGAAACACGGGATCATGGGACGTGAACGTAACAACTACATTTGTAATTGAGTATATGTACTCTTTACTCCACTACATTTCAATGGACACTTACTGTTACTTGTTACATTGTGATTGTGAGTGTCAAGTCGGCATCTTTTTCTACCGCCTTTAATTTCTTGGGCGGACGAGGTGATATCGCCATCTGCAGGGTGATGAAGGTACTGGATGGTAATTATGATTGTGAATAAGTGGTTGCACTTTTTTGCGCAATTGAGGTTGTCTGAGACTCTTGACTTCTTTTTTTTTTTTTCTGCCGTTTTGAAAGGTGTTCAGTTTCCATATTAGAAAATAAAACCTCATAAATTAAGTTTCGTGTTTTTCACATTTCTTTGGAACCTAAACTCAGAACGAGTAAAATACTCAAGTTCTTTTAAAATTGGATACTCTACAACTTTTACTCAAGCATGGTTCTTTAAACCTTTAAGACAAAGATTGTGGCTAATCTTTGAATTCTATGGGAAAACGATGTCACCTGACAGGTTTCTGTGGGTATCTTTTGCAGGTGACGTCTCAGCGGATGCAGGGAATGCTGCTGCTGGTCTTTGCCAAGTATTATCACCTGCCTTTCCTGAGGGGCATCCAGACACAGAGCACTCGCACAGGCCTCGGCGGAATCTGGGTTTGTCCTCGGCCTCAATCTCATTGTTTCCAGGAAGTATTTTTTACAGTCTCATGCCAACGTTTTTGGACCTTGAACAAATGTTGGTGACTAAGTTAATACTAGTTTTCCATGGTGGATTCTGTTGCGTTCACTGCATCTATAAGCATCAGTTGTAATTCACAATTGCAATAACGCTATGACATGTCAGTAATGTGGAAGCAGAAGAATGTGGATGCTCGCTGTAGAAATTAACATTATGCCAGTGGGTTATTTTGATGAAAAAAGTTAATCTAAATTGTTAATTTGTGATTAATGTTAAGACAAGTTATTTTGATGATTAAGCCTGAAGTTAATGAAGTTAAGCCTGCTTCTAGCTTGAAAAATAAAGCTTAAGTTTTTAACGAAAAAAGTTAAGCCAGAGGGTAAAATTGATGAATAGACTTAAGCGTACTTGCTTATTTGATGATTAAAATTGAGAAAATTATTTTTGGCGAATAAAATTAAGTTTAAAAAGTTTTCATGATTAATAAAGATAAGCCATTGAGTTATTTTTTTATGAAAAACGGTTAGTACATCTTTTTGAAATTCACCTAAAGTGGATTTTACTTATGTTTAGAAGTGTGTGCGTGTGTGTGTGTGTGTGTGTGTGTGTGTGTGCGTGCGTGTGTGTGTGTGTGTGTGTGTGTGTGTGTGTCTTTCCAGGGGAATAAAGGAGGTGTCAGTGCTCGCATGACCGTGTTTGGCCATTCCATCTGTTTCCTGAACTGTCACCTGCCCGCACACATGGAGAACTCCGAGCAGCGTATGGAAGACTTCGAGAGCATCCTGGACCAGCAGCAGTTTGAAGGACAGGCCAACACAGGCGTTCTGGACCACGAGTAAGTTGCCTGTCATTCTAAGATCTTCATGACTCCAGAACATTATGGTGATGTTTAAAGCTCATTGTACTGCCAACATCTGCAAATAATTCATTAAATAAATGACGTTTTAATCCAGAAGATGTGGAGTATTTTGTTTTACAAATCACAGCTTTACAAAATAATAAACACGTTTTTATTTAATCTAGATAAAACACAATACTGAACATGTATAATGTTTAAATAAAAAAATATATTATAATACAAAGATTCTGTATGTCAATAATCAATATGTGTGTGTTTGTGTATGTGTGTGTGTGTGTGTGTGTGTGTGTGTGTGTGTGTGCGTGCGTGTGCGTGTGTGTGTGTGTGCGTGCGTGTGCGTGTGTGTGTGTGTGTGTGTGTAGAAGAAAAGAAGATGAAGGTGAAGTGTAAAAGCTGAGTTTGCTCAATCATTGCTTGCTCTGCAATTTGGTTAAGTCAGGGCTTCTCAATTATTTATTGTCAATTAAAACATTTCATGAGCTAAACTTAAATTTTTTTCTTAGTATTGACGCCACACTATTTTCACTATTTTCACTATTTTCGTAATTCTAAGATTAAAACCATTATCCAAAAGGAACTTTTTTCTGAATAACTTGCAAACTATCTGTGTTAAATGTGAAATGGTCTTGTCTTTGCAGTGTGGTCTTTTGGTTTGGAGACCTGAACTTCCGAATCGAAGACCTGGACATGCAGGTTGTGAAGGAAGCGATTGACAACAACAAATTTGCTGTCCTGTGGGAAAAAGATCAGGTGAGTAAGATAGTGCTCAGAAGACCCAAAGTCACTTGTTAATGTTCTGAAAGTAATTCATTAAATAGTTTTAGGTTAACCGCTTCGTTTTTTTCTTTCTATTTTGTTAAACAAAATTTCAACGTCCCATGATACAACACAAATCCGGGCGGTTGGAAATGTGTAAAAACAAGTTGGAAAAATTGTTTCCACTGTGTTTTCTCTTCACACCAGCTCAACATGGCCAAAGACAGCGAGACGGTCCTTGAAGGTTTTCACGAGGGACCACTGAAATTCTCTCCTACGTATAAGTTTGACGTGGGCACAAACACGTACGACACCAGGTAAAACACAGGCTTCCTTCAGAAAAAATCCCTTATTTAAGCGAACATAAGCACCCGGGCTCAATAACGTGCAGGCTACTTATAATCGCAGATTTCAAATATTCACGTAAATATAAGCGCTCATTTCTTTAAATCAGGGGTCTCAAACTCGCAGAGACGATAGTTTGTGGCCCCCACCTTATTATTAAAGTTTAATGTTAGTGAGGCCCGCGAGAAGAAAAAAAAAAAAAAAAAAAAAAAAAAAAAAAAAAAAATATATATATATATATATATATATATATATATATATATATATATATATATATATATATATATACTGTATATATATATGACAAAAATGTAAACATAAACAAAGTTACAAAAACAGTATATATTTTAACTATAAAGCTATATAAAACTATACATTTTAACTATAAAGAATAACACACAAATAAAATACAGAATAAATAAGTTAAATATCTTGAATCAAACTTCAGAACCTTAAAAAAACACCACAAACTAAAATCTGACTTTTCTGGCCTTCCTTGATGCAATATCATCAAGTCCTCGTACGAAATATGTTACATGAATACTGAGAGATTGCATAACTTTATCTTTTGCTTGTTTTTCCTCGTCTTCTTTTCTCTTTTTCCAATGTTGTGAACCTGACAGGTACATCCTTAATAAAGTAGTGATGCGATGAAGCCCCGCCCCCCGCCCATCACAGACTTAGTTTAGCCCGGGCGGGGGCGGTACATTGCGGAGTTTGAGACCCCTGCTTTAAATAATGATTTAAATAATGCCGTCAACACCGAGGTTGTTGGTTCGATTCCAGGGCGAAACAAGTTTGTCGGATGTTTGACTGTAATGCAGATGAATGACAAAATGAAGGATCTAGTGAGGCGTAGTGAGTTGTGTTGTGTTTTAGTGGGAAAAAGCGCAAGCCGGCGTGGACAGACCGTGTCCTCTGGAGGGTCCGAGCGTCTCCTGACCTCAGCAGCTCGTCCTTATCCGGCCTGTCCAGCGGAACACACGTGTCCCAGCACTTTTACCGCAGCCACATGGAGTATACTGTCAGTGACCACAAGCCTGTGTCCTCGGTCTTCACTCTACAGGTGCGTCACAAGCTGCTTTGATCTCTTGGGTGATGACTGGGTAATGTTGAGCTCTTGCCACACATCATTGTTGACACTGGTTTAATGTTGACTAAGTGATACTGGTTAATGTTGACCGAGTGGTTCTGGGTAACAGTGACCTCATGTGAATATTGACCTGTTGTGACAGGTTTATGTTGACTATGTGATACAAGTTAATGTGGATGCCATGTTACAGGTTAATGTTAACTAGGTGATACTAACGAATACTGATTTAATACTGACCTAATGTGAATGTGACTAAGTAATACTGGTAATGTTGGCTTTGTGTGACTGGCTAATTCTGATTAAATGTGACGGGTTAATGTCGACTAAGTGATACTAGTTAATGTTGATGATGTGTGACAAGTTAATGTGACTAAGTGATACTAGCTAATGTTGATGATGTGTGACATGTTCATGTTCACAGGTGACAGGTTCATGTTGAGTCAAGCTCACCTAAAGCGACTGGTTAATGTTGAGCTATTGTGACTGGTTATTGCCGAATTGTTTCTGTGGTTGTTTTTGCAGTTTCCCTATAAAGTGGACGTCCCTCTGGTGACTCTGTTTGTAGAGGATGAGTGGACAAACATTCCTGATGCTGTGGTGAAGTTTAAAGTGGCGTCAAACTTTGCCCGGAGCTCTTGGGACTGGATTGGGCTTTACAAGGTGATTTAGGAAGCTATCAGAAGGTCATTTACAGGTCACGTGACGCACTGTTACCTTTCACAGGTTGGGTTCAAACATCATAAAGACTATGTGAGCTACACCTGGGCCAAGCAGGAAGAATCGGATTTTTTAAGACAGGAACATCAGGTAAGAGCAAGAATGTGAGCTTACGACGATCAGAACCGAGTCTAATCTAACGTTGCTGTGGTTTACTCAGGTGACTTTCACAGAAGAAGAGTTGCCGAAGCATCCCGGGGATTTCATTCTGTGCTACTACAGCAACAACATGAGCTCCATCGTAGGAGTCACCGAACCTTTCCAGGTAGGTTTTATATACACCGTATATATATATATATATATATATATAAAAAAAAAAAAGACAATTGACTCATGAGGGACTAATAAAGGTTCAATTATTATTATTATAGGATTTATTTTATCCCACAAACCAATTCACAACAACTCTGTAGATTTAGATTTGATTAGACTGACTTTATTGATCCCGCGATGATGGGGAAATTCGGTAAAACAATCTGCCATCTTGGATTGTGTCAGATTGTGTGTAGCATAGTTAGTTAGCTTAGCCAAAGCTTGACCACAAGGAAGTAAAGTGCAACATTTGGGCAACTTCAACGATATAAAACAAATGATACGAATTAACCAGAGGAAGTGGAAAAAATCTTTCAGCAACAAGAGTGTCCTCTAGTGGCTCGGAGAAGTGTTGCGCGTATATATGCATGTGTGTATTGCATGTGGATGTAATTCCGATGGAAATCAGGAGAATTTGTGAAAGAGTCAGTCGTCTGAACGATCAAGCCAATCTGCAAAATCTGAACCATCCTCGTGTGATTCAAGTACTTCTTCTTCAAATGTGTTCCACTAGATTCAGTTGCCATCCTCTGCAGCAGCAGCGCTTAGTCCATCGGACAGTTCTGACTTCACGTCTGATGATGAGGTAAAACAGGGCGATTCCTGCGACTCCAGTCCGGAGAACGAAGACGAGAGCAGCTCCAGGAATACGGAAGCACTCCAGGCGAATGCTTCCGAAGACACCTTAACCCAACCCAGCCCGAGCAAGAGAGACCAAGAAGATGGCGAGTGACAGGAACCTGAGGATCTGCTCTCTTCAGGGAGTTGTGTTCGCTGGAGGGAAGCATGTGTCTTGTCTGCTGTTGTAGATGTTGTGTGGAGACCAGCTGTTTGTCTCTCCCTTCGCTCATGACGTAAGACATTACCATTAGTGATGTTAGTGCTGGTGCTTTTCCAAGTCACTCTCAAATTCCGAGTCTTCTCAGATGTTCTTCACGTGTTCCGATTCTCCTCATCCAGTGTTCAGCAGCATTATTCCTGCGCTTTGGCGAGGAAAGCGTGTCGTTTGTACACACCTTGAAGCACAGATGGGTGAAAGTGGCCAGTTCCGATACGACGCGCAAGATGTGGCTTCTGTTGTCCTCGAAGCTGCTGTAGAAAGTTGCCGCGGTGAAGAAGTCCGACCATTTTGACGTTCACTTTCGACGTTCAAAAAAAAAAAAGCAGTTTACGTCTGATTTGCGTTCAAGAAAAATAATCTCAAAGCGTAACGTGATAGCTGCGATAGGATTCAAGAATTCTGCTCACAATTCATGGGACAACAGGTAAAATGCGACCATGCGCTACTGTGGTGGAATAAGTGTTGTTTAATATAGGAAGTGGAAGACTTTAGCGGTTCTTGAAGAACAACTCGAATAAAAAAACGTCAAAACATTGTCTAAAAGCTGTTGATAGATGTTGTGAAGTTGTGGTCGCTGAATATTCCACTAAATTGCCTCGGTTTGGTTGCTGGTGGCCATTTTGTTTCCAAGCTGAATGGAAAGACGGCCAGACAGATATTGTGAAAAATACTGAATTCTTGTACAGTACGTTTTAGTGACGCTTGTAGTTGCTTTCACAAACCACCAGGCTTTGTCTGTTTTATTCGACACGCTCCAATTTTCCATCTCCATTGGTGGGTAATTGTTGTTCTTGTCGCCCTGATTAGAATGTCTGTCTGGTTTAAACGTCTGTGAGGATCTAGAAGGCCTGATGGTGTTAGAAATACTTGTGGCTTGGTAGTTTGTCTTCTCGCGAGTGAGTGTATTCGTGACGTGCTTTTGCATGGGTGTGTAGTGCACATTCCTGTGTGTTGTCAGTCCACGTCACGGTTTTTAAAAGAGTGGACAGTATTCAGAAACGTGTGTCTCCGATATAACCAGAAAGCAAACAAAGGTACAGTAGTCTCCCGTTTAAATGTGCAACGCAGATCCATCCATTTCTCCATTTCTGGGTCACGAGGAGCTGGAGCCATTCCGAATCTGCCAATCTGGGCATGAAGACAGGACACACCCTGAATCGGTGGCAAACCAATCACAGAGCAGGACACAAATACAAAATATGGGAATTTACATACTCAGCAGGTGGGTGTGTCCGTTGGATTGGTCACTCCTTTGCACACACTCCCCAGCCACTTCCATAAAGGACAAATGACGAGTGAGCATGTCGGAATCCAGAATTTCAGGGGAAATGATGTGAAACTGTAAATAACAGCTGGAAGGAACCAGGAATTTCTTCTGCATGTTTGAATTTTTTTCCGTTCAAGATCCATCTGGTTATAAAGCGCTTTTCGTAGTCGCAGGGCGTCTCAAGCATCTGTAGGAAAGAAAGAGAAGAATAACGTTGACAGGGAGCAGCAGAACTAAGGGAACTAAGGCGAGATCTTTTGTGTGATGGTGGTTCCTCTGGCTGAAAGAACGTTGTCTCTCTCCTGAGATCCAATCCAGACTAGCTTGAGGTTTGTGTGAACTTGTCGCACACTTGCTGCTTGCTGTTTTAGGAGGATTTAAAGCTTTAAGTTGAGATGTGACTGTGTGTTAGCGACTTCACCAGGTTTGAAAGAGTCAGGAATTGGGTAGCGGTGTGTTTTATACGCAAAATATAGTTCACCACACCTGGAAAGACTGCTTCTCTACACACTTTCCAGATTTTGTTACACCTAAATTCCAAACTTAACTATATTTCCTTCAAAAACTAGATAGTTGTTGTGAACTAGTGGTGAAAAAAATGATTACCATAAGAATAAAAAGAAAATAACTCCCGGTCTAATACACACTTCAGTCTGAGTGATCAGTGTGAAGTGAAGGATTATGGGAAACTGAGTTCTGGCCATGATGTCACTAGCTCCATGAGAAACACATTTTCCATGACACATGAGTTCGCAGTGTTTAATATGGCAGATGTTGTTATTCTAATCGGAATTGTGAAATTAGTTGTGTGTTTATTTACAACTGTGGATGGTTTAAGTGTTCTCGATGATTACAAGATATTTGAAAACAAATCTGTAGAATTGACAATCAGTGCCAATGCAGAAAGGAAAATCTTAATTTTGTAATTTATCACTTCACAGTCTGTTCATGTTGGACTTATGGTTAGACTTTTATTAATGGTGATATACAGTAGTTCTCGATTAATTTTAATAAAGTTATTCAGACAGATGCCTTTTTTTTTTTAAATTCTCTATTTCTTCTTTTAAAAAAAAAACAATACTGTCTTGAAGGTTTTTTTTTCTTTTTTTTTCTTTTGCTGGTTTAAAGATTTTGCTTTTTCAAGCAATGCTTTAAACATTTGTACTGATTTGTACTGAAATATGTTGAGCTGTTCGTCTCGTGAACCATCGTTTGTGATGTTTGTCGTTGCCAAATATCTGTGTCATACCACAGACGACTGTCGCGCATTGTCCAATTTTTTTAAGTGAAAATATTTTAAAGTGAAATATATTTTAATACTTTTACGGACTTGTATGCAAAATGGTTTGTGGCCATTATTTCTATTGTAGTTAATGTAAATTGGTGTCTTGCCTTAGACATGTCAACCATTGTTTATAAATAAATATTTTTTAATTAATATGGCAATTTTTTGTTAAAAATGTTCATTCATATATATATATATATATATATATATATATATATATATTTGTATATATATATACACACACACGCACACACACAAATACAATATATGTGTAGGTGTGTGTGTTCATATATACAGTGTGTGTATATACGTATAAATATACTGCGCACATATTTTTATTACGATATACAATACTGTATTTTGTTTCTGCATATTTAAAGAAACAAATATTTAAAGAAGCATGTATGTTTATGTGTGTTAAGCCAGGATGCTTTTCGATACTTCACGTTCAGAATTCTTTGCTTTCCTCGGCGGCGTGTGTCTCTTTCAGAAAGCAGTTTCTCAATTACGGATCCGAAGAGACCAGAATGAAGGAAACAGTTTGTCCATATCTAGATTAAAAATCTGGGTTTAGAGGTTAAAAATCTTGTCTAGTCAAGTGACTGAACAAATGATACACGCGTCATGGTTTTTCAAAGAACGTGGAGCAAAAGCACAATAAGCTTTTAATAAGCTTACACAAAGTATGCACAATAATTGCATTTTAGATTTTAGATGATTTTCAAAATACAACTTGCATGCCTCATGGGGCTAATAAGGGCTTCACCTCAGACAGTCTCATCTCGTCTTCAAGTCGAGGCAGCACCCACACCCTGGATCAGCCAGACCAGAAAACACAATCACAGCTACTCAAAAAAACTCTGATAAAAGGAAGCTTCTGAAAGACTCACGTTTGCAGCTTGAACACGGCGAGAAGAACTAAGCCCACAGCCAAGAGCCAAGAGCAGTCCACAGACCATCACAGCGATGGCTCCTGAAGTCAGTCCTCCTTCTGGTTCTCCTCCGTGTCCTCCCTCTGGAACACACAGCAGAGAGAGCAATCAATGAAAATACCTTTAGGCTAAATCTAACTTGAATACAATTTAAATAGCAAAGTGATTCTCACACTGACCGATAATGTGCAGGGTGGTTTTTGCTTCCAGCCCAGTAGCACCCAGTAGCACCCTTGTCATACACCACACGTAGCCTGTAGGTGCCAGTGTCATTCAGTCCCAGTTTCCGTATTTCTAGAGTGAGATTGTGGCGGTGTAGACGGACTCGGTCCACGTCTGATGCATTGTAGTCTCCAGCATAAGATCCTGCAAAGTACATTCCTTGGAAATGCCTATAAAATGCATCAATAGGCAGAAAGGGCCCAGATAGACAGTGTCTCCTGATCAAGCAATACACAATCAATACACTGACCACATCAATACACAAAAAGCTTAGAATGTTCCTTTTCCTAAACTAACTCACCAACAGACAACAAACTCCCGACAATCAGAATCACAGCAGAGCGAGACATGGTGAGGCGATCAGGTCTGAGAGAAGATGGTGAGCTGAGGTGAAGTTCAGAACGCTGTTGGACTCTTGCGCGAGATTAAAACAGCCCTTAGAACCTGCTCTCTTAGACACAAACACACACACACACACACACACACACACACACACTTCAGTTGTGGAACTCTCAAATCATAACGTCACAACTTACCTTGATTATTGAAAAATAAAAATTGAATGCATTATTATTATTATTGTTCAAGTTGTAACACTGTTGCATTTATAGCGACAGCAGGTATTTTTCTCCCGGACACATCTGGTGTAATGGACGGGAATGTGTGAGGGAGTGATTCGTGCAAACACACGTTTCTTGCTCATTTTGTTTTTTAACAAAAGAGGTGTTACAGTTATTAAAAACAACAGTTAATTACAGTTAATTACTAGCAAAATTATACACATGTATTGCTGTGGCTTATGTATAGTGCATAGGCTGATTGCAAAATTAATAATCTAAAACAGTTTTCACATGTGAAAGTGGGCCAGAATGTTGACCAAATAATGTCAATGATAGTAATACATGCGTATAATTTTGCTAGTAGTGTGTTGGAAATTTGGCAATTGAGTGTACACAGTTTGGGTTTAAGCAATAAGAAAAAACTGTAAGTACATGTGTTTCATTTCTTTTCATTCTAAGTTTGCAGATTATGTCACTGTAGTGTGTCACTTTAATGAACAGCTTCAAATTTCTTAACACCTTGTTAAAACTTACTCATAATAATTACGACTATAGTTATATACACTGCGGAAAATAAAGCAATAAGACGAAGAGTTTAAAAACATGTAAAATATTGCTTTTTAATAGTTTGCTTATAGGAAAAAATTTAATTGGCAGGTTTTGGTTAAAATGTATTGTATATCAATGTATATATATCATGTATGATATATTCAAATATCATACATGGTTCAAGTTCAGTTTATTTATAAAGTGCTTTTCCCAGTCGTAGACTGTCCCTACGCAGAAAATGTATACATTTTTTTATTCACAAAAGTAACAGTTTAACAAAAAATATTTGATACTGTTTGATACCAAGTCGTGAATCGTGACAGGGTGGGAGAAGAATTAAATTAAAGCATTAAATTGCATCTACTTGTCACTGACGCGGAGACATTTTCTGCGCACGTCACAAGACACACAAACGTTTTACTGTCACCCTGAAAACACTGTCACGATTACCAGTTTACGCAAGGTAAAACGTTTGGACCTAATGGAGCACGAAGACCCGCCCTAGTCCGCTTCTGATTAGCTAACAACACACGTGCTCTGACTGAGCCAATCATTACGCTCTATTTCACACACGGTCGCCGACGGACCAATCATCGTCCCAGGAACCGCCTCAGCCCGGAACACACGCGCAGCAGAGAAACACGCCGCGAGCTCAGAGCGAAACTCTTTAATCACAGTCATTTTCATGTTATTGTCATTAACGTGACGGCGTTAGACATCAGTTACATGCCTCGTTATCAATAAAACAACGCCGTTATTCTGATCACAGTGTCCTTCCGTAATCAAACCGCAGGTGATCACATGTCAAAATGTGACTACAGTGATCAAACCTGCAAAAATAGTTCTTCCCATCACCATTCCATCGCGTGATATTTTTTTTCCGTGAATGAATTTTTTTCCCCGTGAATTAAATCACGCACGGAACATTACAACGCTGACGTCATAAGAACGCGCCTTTGCGAGCAAACCAGCGGCTGATAGGTCGATCGGCACCGCTTTGAAGACGCGCGCTTCTGATTGAAGACGTTTGCAACCGTCCTCGTTTGCGATTGGCTCGGGTTCTAAATTTCGTTGGCCCCTCCCCTAAGGAATGGCTGGTTTTCCATCGCCTCTCAGCGGTCTGTCGGGGAGCTTGGCACTGGGAAGCGGCTGGAGGTAGACAACTACAACCTCGCTACGTTTAACACTAGAGTTGGATCCGGCGTGCGTTGCCCTGGGCCGTGTTGTAAGAGACGCCACGGCGCTCGCGTTCACGCTTCACCCCGGCCCTGACGTGCCCACTAATGTCGGATTTTAAGCTCGGGATCGTTCGGCTTGGCCGTGTGGCCGGGAAGGTGAGTGAGATTCCCCGCCAGACATGTGCGGCTCGTGCCCGGGATGGCGCTCGTGCCGATCCATCACTTACACCGCGCTGTCAGGCACGTGCGCCGCGGCTCTTTAGCGGGGGAATAGTGGCGCTTTGTTTTTCCTCGAGTCGCCTGCTTTTGATGGAGTGTCAGAAACGCGATGCTACCGTCGCGCCAATGTGTGTGTGTGTGTGTGTGTGTGTGTGTGTGTGTGGCGACTAATATTTCTGTGAAAACATGTGGTTTCATCCCGAATCGATTCAAGTGTCTTATATGCTGCACGTTCTTGATCACGAAGGCGGCCAGAAAGCGTGTGCGGAAGCCGGCATGTCGGGCGACGAGTCCCGCGGCGCTTCCGTGGATCGTTCTCGCGTGGAAACGCACGCTACCGGTGTCCAGTCGTGCTGTGTTTGAGTATCGGAATCGCTGCCGGCTCTTGTGGTTTTTCTAGCGCGCTGTTTCGCGTGAAGGCGGCTGTGGGACGCTAGGCCGCGCGCGCGAGGCGACGCTAGAGGGCGCGCGCGAGGCGACGCTTCAGACGGTCACGTGGACCGCACAATCTTTGCATTTTCCATACGTTGATCTGGACATAGGAAGTTTGATCGCCTCTGGTTACACTTACGTGTGTTTGTGGAGACTCTTTTACGGCGAATAAAGCCTTTTATAGTAGCGTAATCTACTTGCTAATGTTTATTAAAGTATAAACAGTGCTTTGTGTTTTTGTATTTGTAAGTTACATTCTTTTGGTTTAGCTAAGACTTCTAGGTAATGCCGTTTATATTATTGGTTTATCAAGGTGTTGTATAAAAATCAAACAAATTCTCGGTTACAAATACAAAAAATGTTTGTAGATGTTTATACATTAAATGTTAAAAACCTACATGAACATTGGAAAACAATAATATTTCAAAATATTGACAATTTTTAATAGTGGAGAAACTGTAAAAGGAAAAAAACCGTTATTACATGTTAATTTGTTTTTTTAAGGAAAAATATTTTATATTTATAATATTTAATTCATTAAAGTAATTTAAAAAAAGGAATTTTTGTTTTTATTCACTGTCTTCATGTACTACTTTGTTTAAAAAGTGGTTTTGGACGCGCTGCTATTTATTTCACATGTCTTAGAAAGGAAGCTGCGTTGAATATAGCCTTGCGTGTAATTTATCTTCCACACCGTGATCTTTCAGACAAAGTACACGCTGATCGACGAGCAGGACATCCCGCTGGTGGAGAACTACGCCTTCGAGGTGAGGAGGAGCTGCTGCTTCAGTGTGCTGGACCCGGGCCGGACCGAGCTTCTGCTGTGTTTCAGGCGCGGATGGAAGTGGACGCAGACGGGAACGGGGCAAAAATCTTCGCCTACGCCTTTGACATCGGGAAGGGCCGCTGGGCTGGTCGGCCGCTGCACGAGCTGCTCTGGTACCAGCGTCCGCATCACTGCTCCGTTCACCGCGTTTATACTGTTCTGTCGCCGATGCACCAAACCATTCAAACAGTCACTGACAGTCAAGCCAAAGAATCGCAGAGCCGATGTGAGGAACAGCTGGACTTCTGAGTGGAAGGCTTTGTGTGTGTTCACACTCTCGTAAACTTTCCTTGCTGAAATGCAGGTTTTGTGAAGCATTAAACGGAGTCTGTGGTAACGTACCGGTTACTGTGTCAAATGCGGCTCTTAATCAAGTTTTGACCGGCCCGTGACTCGATTCATAAAATGAATGTAATCCGGCCCGCGGCCAGTGTTCAGTCCCTCCAGGATTCGCGATTGTGCCAATTCACGCAAATTCAGCGATTTATTTGCGACCTTACAATTTCTTCTAATCACCGCAAATGTACCGCAAATTCGACCAATCCGTGTGGTCCGTCACAGCACCAGCAGTGTTTTCGCACAGAAGGTCTTCATTATAGTGACGGGAAGTTCGGCTCTTTTCAGAGATTCGGCTCTTTTGCCTCGTTTAACTCTTTCAGACGCTCTCAGAGCGGTTCAGCGCGTGAACACACCATGTGATCTCACACGGATACGGTTGGTTTCACCACGCCCACCCGAGCTTGTAAAATATTACAAAAATATTCTATCAAAATCAAATGGTTTTTTTCGATGTTCCATTTATGAAGGTTTTTATTGCTTTGCTTATGGACACATTTTGAAAAGCAGTTTAAATGCTAAATCACTTTATTATCACCCTTTGTCAAATGTTAGAACCCAGTGTGGCCCGCGAATCCAAAAGTTTGGACGCCCCTGCTGTAGATGCTAAGAAAGCGTGTATTTCATTTAGCTGAAACGTTCCCTCCAGAAAAGCGCTTCAGTGAGCTGATGTCACGCTGATCTTCACTTCAGGCCTGGTTTCTGCTTCTCAGGGAAAAGCACCGAGGGGGAATCGCTCCGAGCTTCCAGGTCGTTCACATCAACGCCGTCACGGTGGACAATCGACTGGACAACCTGCGCCTGGTTCCTGCCGACTGGAGCCCCAAAGCAGAAGAGCAGTCCAGCAAACAAAGGTAGCAGAACATCCGGTGATCTACACGGCCACACTGTCCTTCTCCTCCTCTGCTGTGAAGTTACCACAGCTAATCACAGAGCTCTAGTGCAGCGTCGCTCTGGTGATGTCACCGTGTTAGACGCATGTTTGTTGTTGTTGTTTTGTAACAATCCAAAGCTTAACCAGTCCCAGTTTGCCCTGTTAGAAAAACACATATTTAAGCACATCTTCCATTAGCAAATGATGTCTATATATATATATAACAAGGGCAAGAAGCATTTCACATTTGAGACAGAAAGCTTCATATGCATTTATTAATGCCTCGCTAACAACAGTTGTGCGCTGGATTGTTGTTCTGCGCCGCACCATTGCTATTATCGGCAGGTACCAAACACTTATTTATAGTAGGTTTTAGTGTTGTCAAAAGTATCGATATTTCGATAAGTATCGATACTGAAAAATCTGAAACGATACAATACTGTGATCCAAAAGTATCGATACTAATCGCACTTCCGGGTCTTCAACTTCGCGCATGCGCACAAAGCCGATGGAGGCGGCAGATCATTGTACCAGCGCTGATACTAAATCACGCAAACACCTCGCGAACCGAGACACAGACGTGTAGAACGAATTTCGGGACGTTAGTAACAGTTTTCATTATTAACATGTACGTTATGAAGTCCCGTTTTGCCCCGTTAACGCAGTGAAATACAACTTATACGCGCGGTCGACTGAAATAGAAAATACTCAGAACAGTGCGCGGATATTTCACCCTTTCTCTCAAAAATAAACAGCAGAGACACAAGCACGGCACATTTATGACGTGAACTAAATACTTTCAGAAAACGACACAAGCTAATCTGGTGCTGCTGCTCTCTCACACACGCAGGCGCGAGCGGCTCTCTCTCTCCCTCACACACACACGCACACACACACACGCGCAGGCTCGCGAGCTGCTCTCCTAACTCCTGTATCTCTCTGTGGCGCGGGGCTTCACAAATAAACGATACACACGGTGTATTTCGAACGTAGTATATATCCCAAAGCACTAGTCAGCATTAGCGTTATCTTCTTGGGAGAACTGTGACATGTTTGCCTTTTTTCTTTTTTTTTTCAGTAATCATGCGAAGCACATTTGAATTTATTTAGAGAACTGTAGGTGTCTATGCGCTGATCAATAATGATGTTTAATTAAATCCCGAATCTAAATCAGTTTATATAAATACTGCTGTTCAACTCTGGTTGATTTAAGCAGATCCCTACCACAAAATACCAACTGGTATATTAATACAAGTTTGACAAGTAGGCCTATTAATTTTAAATAATTAATCTAACAATAGAAACATACAAAAATATTTATACATTTGTAATATTTCTTTGAAATCAACATTAAATCTGCAGTGAAAACTCACTCAGATCTTTCTACCACAAGACCAGCTTTAAAAACAAACAAACAAACAAACAAACAAACAAAAACAAATAAAATATTGTACTCTTGTACTAAAAGAGCTCCTACCAAATTCATTTGTTTTAATTGAATAGTTTAAAAAAGCTTTTAAGTTGAGATTTTTTTTTCTTCTGGAAAATGTTAATGTAATGCAGTTTTATTTATTTATGCACTTTATTTTCTTGGGATTCCTCATTGAGACACATTTTCATGTCCCAGTCTTGTTATGTATTTTTTTCATAACGAAAAAAGAAAATAAAGTCCCTAAAATTGTTGCGGTATTTCCCCATGGTATCGAAAATGGTATCGAGTATCGATACTTTTTTCAAGTATCGTATCGAATTGCTATTTCCAGTATCGTGACAACACTAGTAGGTTTTTATCAAAACTAAACGGAGGACTATGGCTCACCAGTAAAGGAGTTGCTCTTTGACTTGCTGTTGTAGGGAACAGTCTCTGTACTGGCTGGCCATTCAGCAGGTTCCTGCCGACCCGCTGGAGGAGCAGTACCTGGAGCTCAGCCGCACACGCTACTACAACGCTAACGGGGAGCTGGTGGAGGAGGAGGAGTGCTCCTGCACCTACTACGAGTGCCACTACCCCCCGTGCTCCCTGATCGAGAGGAGGGTGGGTATCACTGGGCACTAGCCCCGCCCACTGCCTTTGATTGGCAGGTTCACAACCTTTCACTGGTCTCGGGAACTTGTCGACTCGTTGACCAGCTCGTTGCAAAGTTAGGGACTGATTTTTTTTTTATTCCAAGTGAAACTACAAATTTAGTAAATAGTTTTGAATTGCAAAAAAAAAAGTTTCTAAAAGATCTGTTTTTTTTTTTTTAAATGCCTTAAATTAAAAGCATCTTCCAAATTATTGTAATTGATTGTTATTATTTACAAAACCACACCTGAAATATTTTTCGCTTAAATATAAAAAACATTTGTGGATCTTAGGATAAGATTTATTACCGATCAATGTGTGTGTGTTTTTTTTTTAATATGATACTTGTTAAATAAATATGATAATGTTTCTTTTACATTGTGTTTTGGAAGTTTCTTTCCTGGAAGTCAAACTGTCATTTTTATTAATTGAGACGTTGTAGCTAAACCGCGTGCCATTTCCTTGGGTTATTAAAAAGACATTTTAAACCCATAAATGAAGCATTTCCAAGTTTGCACTTGCCTGTCAGTAAACGCGCTAGTCGATAATCCGCAGTTCCCAGCCAATCACAATCCAGCGTTGAAAAATCCCGCCACCCACTTGCTTCACCTGAAGACGCAAGCGATGCCATTAATGTACATTTCTCTTCTCTTCCTCTCGTTGTCTTTCCAGTTGAGGGAGTTCAACATCTGCGGGCGCTGTCAGCTGGCGCGCTACTGCGGCTCCCAGTGCCAACAGAGAGACTGGCCCGCCCACAAGAAGCAGTGCCGCGAGCGCAAGCGCGTGCTGGCGCTGGAGTCGGAGCCGGAGCGATGAACCTCCCCGTCTCTGCCTGTGCTGAGGGAGACGGAGGCTTTACCTGCTGCTACGGACGCTGGCTTGATGAAGGACACGAGTCTTTCTTCATGGGCTGCGATGGTGCTGGACCACTGTCCTCTCCTCCTCTTCCTCCTCCTCCTCCTCACGGCAGTGTCGTGTGTGCCATCGCTGACTGAAGGACGTTGAAGTGCTGAATGTTTATATTTCTTTGCTGAACGGGAAGTTATTTTTTTTTTTAATTATTTTGAGCTTTTAGGGCGGATGTTTGTGAGGAGCCGCGTCACTATGTTTCAAATTGTTTTTCTTGTTGTTTTTCTTGTCGTTTTGTTTTTTCCCCCGTTGATGCATTACAGCGCTGTGTAAATCCGCATCACGCTCCGATTCGAGGGATGTCCTGGGAAAAACTTGAAAACTCGCGTGAAGCTGACTTCGCTTCCAGTTGACATGTTCTCTGACGTCTCCTCAAGTCACCGACGCGTCTGTTTTTATCCCACTTTTTTTTCTTTTTTTAGGATTTTTAATTCCAGGAATGTGTTCACGGGTTTCAAGTGCGTCTTCCTTTTACGTCAACGCAAAAATCTGACACGTTCGCACAAAATTAGCATGTGTCCGTTTGTGTTCCTAATAAATTATTTATTTTGTTGCAATCGAACACTGTGCACTGAATATCTTAACTTTGATCCTTTGTTATTTTTATACGCTTTGTTTTTTACCGGGACGGTAGTTGTCTGTTTGTTTGAGGTAAAAACGTTTCGATTCAGAAACACTCGAGCAGACGACGCTCACGCAAACTGACCATCTCTTGTCACTGTAAACGTGTGAAATCTACGAATAAAATAAACGGAAAGAAAAACGTCTGTAACTGGGTTATAAATCTTTTTGCGCAGAACGTGGGATGCATAAAGTTGCAAGATGAAATAAAGTTTGTGTATAAACGGAGACTGATGAGAATTGTTGTGTGATGTAGTTTGGGGAACAATGCAGAACTGAATTCATAACGGAACCGTCTTCGTGTTTGCTTCATCTGTGTCTCTGAACCAATTACATTATCGTTCTGATTGCTAAAGTATGTTTCTGGTATATATACCGGTATATATTCAACTTCGGTTCTGAGGAAATTCCTAAGGAAGTTGCAGGACACGGTCAGGGATTCGTCTGGATCTGAGGACATTCCAATCTGAATGATTTCGTTTTCCAATAACTACATGGACTTCAACACCAAAACCAGAGTGAAGCGAGGCCTTCCACCCAAGCGTAGCAGGATCGAGTCTGACACTACGGGTTATGAACGTTTTGACTGGCAGAATCGTTTTCTTGCAATTCATTCTTTCCCTCTAGATGAAAAACGAGAAATGTAGTTGAAGTTGCACATTTTATTATCAGACGAACACGGGACACTCATGATGCTACTGGCTGGCCTTGGGTAACCTGTACACCCCAGCAGACACCACCAGCTGGTGGACCCGGATCTTCTTCTGCAGAAAGGTCTGCAGCTCACCGATGTCCATCTCCGTCACGCCCGGCCCGGCGGCCACGAACATTCGCAGCATGGTGTGGATCCTCTCCAGCGTCATGCACTCCAGGTTGGTCAGCATGGCCTGAATATAAGCCCAGAACAGCTGAGGAGGAACAACAGCATCAGCACAGGTCAGGTCCTGAGTGTGGGATTGTGTTTACGTGGCTACTGTTCTAACATTTGCTCTTCAGTTTAAAACTCTTTGAATCACGAAACGGTTCATCTCCTCTATATCTCAGCGAGCTCATCCTTTGCCACGAGTCTACACGACTGCTGCGGTGAACTAAACTCTGGCCGGCTCATAATACCGCAAATCTCCTAAATCAACAGCTGGAAACTCAGAAATATTACAGTTTTTTTAACTAAGAGTTTGTTGTTGTGTTTCTGAGCTCTTTCCTAATGAAAACGCTGCTTGCTTGCGTTTTTCGCGTTTGCTTGAGAACAATTTACAACTAAAATAATTGTTATCTTAATCTACGATTGTTCTTTGACTGAATACTGTCATAATTCGATCAAAATAATTAATACAATGTTACATTGAACCAATACAATATTCATTTATTAATCAATATGACAAAAAAATGCTAAAAATACGTACTTGGAATTACATGAGTTGGTTAATACGGCCGCTAGGGACAGTATCTAAACTCAGTTCTGCATTTAGGTTTCTGCAAAAATCTGCTTTAAAACAAAGCAAATCAGTTTTTTTACACAGTTAAATGTCTAATAAAGCTGTTTACATTTTATTGTTTTGCAAATCCTTTGAAACAATAACCATTTTGTAGATGGGGGGGTAATAATTCTGTCCTCAACTGTAAAGGTATAATTTTTCAATAAATATCACATTAGTATTGAAATCTATTATTCCACGAGAAAACAACAAGCGAGAGAGTTAACTGGAAGAATTGAACACATCTTCTCTGGACTGTAGGTGATAATCTTGTGGGTCGAAACAGGTGCCGACTCGGCTTTTATCATAAAAAAACCCTTCAGACTTCAGACTCTACTGCAGGACAACAACTTGATTATTATTGTTGTTGTTATTATTATTAATATTATTATTATTATTATGTGCTTTGTCCAGTTAGCTAATCCTGCCCCCTGAAGGCTCGTGCCACAAACAAACGAATGAAAGGCATCAATCTGTGTTACGTTTGGTCACGTCTGGGTCAGTCACCTGCAGCTTCTCCTCCCTCTGCTCAGACATGATGGCGGTGCTGGAGTCGCTGTCCTCGTCGTGGTCCATCAGCACCAGGTTCTTGTCGGCTCTCTCTCGGCTGGAGCTGGTCTCCTGCACGCTGTAGAAGCCCGCCGACACCTCCTGCAGGACGCCCTGCTGCAGCCACAGGGACATCTTCCTGAGGAGCAGCTCCTGTGGCACGCCCAGGACGCCGCTCAGCTCCTCCAGACTCCACTGGCCTGGAGAACATCAGCACAGAGAGGCTGAGAGAGCCGGCCGGCGCCGCCCGGGCCACAGCGCCTCCGCACCTCGCTCCTGGAAGTGCAGGAGGATGGCGGCGTGCAGGGGCGACACGTTCAGCTTGCTGATGGTTCTGTCCTCCAGCTCCACGTCCAGCGTGACCGAGCCCAGCTGAGGGTTCCATTTAAGCGTCCGCATGGCCTGCGCACACACACACGCGCACACACACACACGCGCACGTGTTGTATTTAAACATGCACAAAAAAATGTTACACCAAAAGGCGGTGCTGTCAGAAGTAGTCACCGTTACTTTGTTTAGAGTTCAAAAGTACTTTTCTGTGGAAGTAAAAGTAAAATGCACAATATTTTACTAAAGTAAAAGTACCGTTACTAAAACTGAGCAAACTACTTTTAAGTATAAAAACAAAAGTGATGCAAGAAAAAAAAAATCATGCCATTATAGAACTCTACTGTTGTATTAAAATGTTGTTGTAATTACAACGAAAATTAATGCATTTTATTACAAAGCTTCTGTGCAATCTGCGCCGCCTCAAGAGGCTGATAAATCTGTAAAAACTTATATAAAAAATAGATTCTCTTCAAACACATTGTATGACATGATGACCTAAATATGAACTCTTATGTTCCAAACTCTAGCTTGAACATTACCTCCTTTATCTCTAGTGTAAGATGAATCATATCTCTTTACGTCTCACAAAGACACTAACTGAGATGTTTTTCAGTGTTGACGTGAGCTTTGAGTGAGACGTGTGGAGCTTTCACAGGGTCTCTGCGCCTCACACGTGTCCGACTGGGACGATATGTTGGACATGTTTTGCTGTTTTACCTGCATTTTATTTTTTGACACTAAATTGCCTCTCTGTAATTCTGTCGTCCATCAAAGTGCGATGCGCAGGTGTGATGGACCGCGCACAAACCAATAGTGTCGGAATGACACGCGTTTATACACCTCATCCAATCACAATCATTTACCGTAGCGTAATGTTTTTTTTTAGATCGATTCAACACGGAAATAAAACTACAAAAAATGAAAAACTAGCGAGCAGAAAGTACAGATATCTGATATAAGTAGAAGTAAAAAGTAAGGGGAAAAATAAACACTCTAGTAAAGTAAAAGTAAGCCACATTTCTACTTTATTAAGGTAACAAAGTAGTATTATAGTAATATCCAAGGTAACATCATAAAATCCATGATGACATCATGACTTCAACATCCAAGATGACATAACATCCATGATGAAAAAAAAAAATATATATATATATGTATATATATATATATATATATACACACATTATTTGTTTTTTGGTTTTAAAATTTGAGTAACAAGTGTTTATTTTTCCAAGGAAAATAAAAGAAAAAAAAGCTGCATTTTTGATCTCAAAACCAGAAGCGTCTCCTTTTCAGTTGTGTGTGCGCGTCACGTGGCATCACAAGAAACATTAACATTGACAACTAATTTTAGAAAACGTTGTGCTGAGAATGTAAAGTGAATTTTGACTGCGGCTCAAGAAAAGATGTAATGGTGGTCAAGCCAAACACTGTGTTTTTCGCTGCGCTCCTGATTCAGTTATTACGGCCCTCACTGTGCCAGCCATGTAAAATGCTTAGAGTTGCCCTGTTTTACCACAACTAGAAACTTTAATAATCCCACCTTTATCAACGTCACAGGTGGATTATACTGTATTAATTACACATACAATTACAGTTCAGCATTAAATAATACAATTATAATGACGTATATAACAAGTGTATAGTTTTAAGATGGATTAAAAGGATAAACAGGCCGATGTGCCATAGTTTACACAACAGTTTGAGGAACCAAGATCACCGTACCTTCAGCTTCTCAAAGCGCTGCGAGTAGTTCTCCATGGCTTTGGAGACAACGGCAGGAAGCTCCATCTTCTCCTCCTTCAGCTGGGGCCAGAACTCGGAGGAGATGATCAAGGCAGACAGCGGTAGTGTGGACTGCTCGTCAGGAGGAAGACGGCTCTCCTCTTCTCGGATGTTAGTGTTGATCCTCCGAGAGTCTGCCACATCCTACACAGACAGACACACGGACGGACAGATGCGCTCTAATAGGAGAGTAGTGGTAGAGGGAGTGTAATGATTGTGGCTTGAGACGGTCACCTTCAGCATCACCTCACAGTAATGCATGTGAGACTCTCCAAACCTCAGCTTCAGCAGCTCCACGTTACGAATCTCTCTGCAAACACACGACACACCGGGGAAAATCAAACGAGACAATGTGATGGCGGAGCAGTGGGTAGCGCTGCCACCGCAGAAAACAAACTAATGGTTCAAATGATTATTATCACTATTAAAAATGAAATCAGACAAGCTGCTTATTTAGACCAAGAACCCAATCAAATCCAATCTTAATTGCAACAAGCCTAATATTACGTAGTTGCTCGTTTGGACCATAAATCTGCTTAATTGAACCAAAGAATGTGAAATGCATAATATATATATATATATATATATATATATATATATATATATCCTATATTCTTCCTGTATATACTCCTGTAAGTACTCCTGTACTTCCTGTATATTTCTGCTGTGAAAACGATGAAATTTTCCCGTTGTGGGACAAACAAAGGCATTTTCATTCATTCAAAACTTTAATCTGCGTCAGAACTGCTGCATGACGTCACTCGCCCACTGAACACGTAACACGGGAGAAAAATCTTCGTCATAATTCATAATTTGTCAAAAATCATAATGAACAAAGTTCTTAGGCAACAGCAGTTTTTGCTTGTCATTTTCCAGAAGTGTGTGTGGTGACCAGTAAAGGTCATAATGACACTTCCATGTTATGGCGACTTTCGTTATCTTGTTGTGGTCAACATGGGATAGTTTCGCTTAAGACAGATTAAATCTTTCATTCAGTGTACACACACACACAAGCTGAAATGATTCACACCAGCGAGATGTTTGTGAGCAGAAGAGAGATTAAGACCACGTCTTCCTCAGTGAAGCGTCTTGTAGATCGCCTTTTGTATTTAGCGTCTAACACAATAAAACAATAAGTCAAAACTTGCCAGGGGTGTGTGTGTGTGTGTGTGTGAGTGTTAAAATGTTTTTCAGCCATGTCACTCTCCGATGTATTGTCATCGGTTTGAAATATTAAGTTTGTGTTGCTATGGTTACAGGATTATTCCCTCAGATTGGTAACAATTGTCTAATCCCATCCTCAACTAAAAGAAATGTTTTTTATTAAAGATTATAAAATCAACTCTGAGAAACTGTACGGTCATATATATTTTTTTTTTTAAACAAAAACAGATTTATTAAATAAGTATTCTTGAAAATGATTACAGTACAAATAAACTAGACAAACCTAATAAATCCCTGGAAGTCTGATTCAGCTAGTATAGTGGTTAGCATTCAGTGGCTCAAGATGCCCACGGTTCAGAGTTTATGTCCGTGTCAAAAGCATCACAGGATCGAGTCCCGGTCCTGTGGGTTCTGGACTAAAAAACCCACAAAACTTTTGTCCTGGGTGTCAAAAGCACTAATCCCAATCTGGCTGTAAACATACGTGGTCACCTTCCTGTCCTCAAACGTGGCCTTTTTTTGATTGATTTATGAAGCACATCTCAAAACCTTTCAACTTTTACACGACAGACATACAATGCACGTTTCAAACAGAGAGAGTTGGCGTCAGCATCGGCCTGGACCGACTCACCTGGCCGTGTTGTAGGTGAGCTGATGAAGGAGGCGGTCGGCCAGGACGGTTTTGTATTCGTTAATGAAGATCTCTTTACTCCCGTAAATGCTGACCAGCAGCGTGATGATGTCAGAGGAGCGCCGCTTTGACCCCGTCTTATCTGAGACACAAGCAGGAAGAACAGACTTGAGGAGCAGTGGGACGTTTCCTCCGCGTTTGACTGTTCACACTTCACACTAAACTTCCCAAATTGACCGTCCAAGCCAGTGTTTTACAGTGAAACGTGTAAAGATGCCTCTCTTTATAATAAGGAACTTATTCTGCCCATCTGTTTTGGCTTCTCAGCCGAGTTTAAGAACTGATGTAAAGACTGGAAATACACCAAAAGTCTTGAGTGTGTGTGTGTGTGTTTGACTCTGACTAATCCATTACTCACAATTACATTTAATATATGAATATAATGCCAAAGTAATACCACACATAGATGCAAGCAGCAATACCTGGTCTTTTTTCACCTCTGATGTTCAACTTGGAATCCATGAAAAGCAGTTCAATAATTTTTGTCCAGAAAACAACAGATAAATACAGTAACGCTGTGGTCCAGACCGTTTGTTATTTATTTTTGACAATTAGGAATAAAGAGTTACATTCTTGTAACATTTCTCCAATTGGAAGTTTTCCAATGAATGTTTCACTTTAATTATTTGTGTGTGTGTGTGTGTGTGTGTGTGTGCGTGATTGACTTGAAAATTAACTAAAGTTTTTCGTTGGACTGTGCAGAGATACATTAATGTATTTACACGTTTTGAGAATCTGGCTCTATAACACAAACGTATTGTAAAAAGACTCAAACTCAGAACATACGACTACACCACCAGAAGTCACAAGACGTGCGAGCTATGACCTGTGAGCGCATCGGTGGGATCCGGTGTCCACTCTTCAGGATCCGTCTCCTCGTCTTCGCTGTCCTGCGTCTCCAGAGCCACGGGGTCGGCACGAGAAAGCTCACTGGCCAAGTCACTGCAAGCCTCCGTGTCGCCCGTCAAGCTGTCCACGATCTGACGCACAGTGTCCTCTCGGGTTCTGGCCGGTCCAAAAATCACAGCCGTAACAAGAGAAACGATAACCGACCCGCTCTGAAAGAGGAAGTGTTTGACAGGCGCACACACCTGAGATACTTGCGGATGGGCTGACACGCCACCTGCAGGATGACCATGGAAGGATCGAGCTCTCGAAGAGCTTTGATGGCCGAGATGTAGACGGTGATGATGTCAGACGTGTGCACTCCTGAACACAAGACACACACCCTGTTACTCACAGAAGCAGAGGCGGAAGCGGCTCAGGTGACCTGGATGGAGCAGTCGCGTCTCAAACGCCGACTTGAGCGAAGCCAGAAGCTGCGGCCTCTGATTGGTCCTGTCCAGACAGAACTTCAGATCCTCAATGGCCGGAGTGGACTCGGGGAAGTCTGCGATTAAAACACACACTGAGAGTAACAGCAATGCTACGATAGCCAAACATGATGCAGAAAATAACAAAAAGCAGCATTTTAGTCGTTTCTTCTTAATTGCGGTATCAATTGCTGAAAAACACACTTAAACCATGAAACTATTCAAATAATTGCACATTTTAATGCTTCGACTGTGAAAGTCGTTTTTTTTAACTGTTATAGGCCAAATACGTTGCGCATGTGAACTTCAATGCAAAACACATAAATATCGCACGTAACGGGGGGGGGGGGTTGTCTTGCGGCCGGTGAAAAAAGTTCTGAATGATAATAATAGAAGCTGATTGCTGAGTCTATGTATGTGTGTGTACTTTTTTCTTTTAGGAAAAACTGTATACAGTATATTACAATTCAGTAAAATATAGTACAGTACTGTATTTGGCAAGTGTAAAAAAGATAGGACATTGATTACATCGTCATTAAATAGCTTAGCAGCTAAGCTTACATACATCCATCAATCCTCCATCCATCTCCTCCGCTTATCTCAAGCTAAACTTATCGGCTTGATTATCCATTACAATTGTTGAACAATTGTTCAAAAGCCTTTTGCCTCAATGTTTTTATTTTAAAAAAGCTAATATTCTGACCGATTCAGACAACAATCCCCTCATCAAGATGTTGATGATCCACAAAATCTAAAACAAATTGCCACAAACACCCCCCCCCCCCCCCCCCACACACACACACACACAATAAACGCCCTGAGGTGCAGGAGGGACTGAGTGTACACCATTTTATCTTAGATTTGTTTAAACTCCTGCAATTAATGAATACATTGCCACAATATGTATAAATAAAACTTCATATATTATCCTCTCACACTCTTTTGAACACACTGAGATTGAACGAAGGAATAAAGGACGAGCAGCGCGGACACTTTAACCAGCGAGTGAAGCTCAAGTGAGGCTGACGACAAACTAGAAGTGAGAAAATTCATCAATTTTCAGGAGATAATAAAGACTGCCTTAATAAAGACTGACATTAATACAACATTTAGAAATAAAGTAGCTATTCAAAATCTTTTTTTCTTCATTATTGAATAAAAGAGAGAGAACATGCACATTGCTCTGAAATGTGCAGCCAGTGAAGCTCTCCTCACCTCGTATGATGCTGAAGAGCTCCTCTATTCTCATGCTGACGTAGATGCGGTAGAAGAACTGGCGCATGTGGCAGTGCCAGCGGCGGAGGAGACCACTGGGCGGAGCCTCGTCTGTGGCGCTCTCACTGGGGACCATTTCCTCCACTTCACTGGCAAACACTTTCCTCAGCCACTCCAGCACCTGACCCAACCACTGTCAGAGCACAGCACACTATAGATCAGCTCATCAGACGTCTTGTCCACTGCTGGGAGCTTTCCAATTCATTTAGACTCAACATTCCGTGTTATTATGACTTTGATTCATTTCAGCTCATAATGACTGGAATATATGGACTTAGCTAGTGCAGGGAGAGAAAACTCACACTCTTCATTTTCTCCTTTTTGCTTCCACCACCTTAATCTCCATGTTTTAATGTGAAATACAGTTTGTGTTTATTTATGGCGCTCATTTGTAATTTTTCAAGCCACTTGGCGTATTCATTTCCCTAATTCTCAAACTATTACTGGACAGTTTTTACCAACTACTGTATCAATGTTGGGAATACTTTGTTCTACTGGCCACATTTCATATTTTATATGTTTATATTTTGGTATTTGTTGTACGTATTTGGTAATTATTTCTTGACATTTCACTACACTTTGATAATGTGTGACAATTAATTTAATTTGGTAATTTAATTTGGGAAACTTTATGAAAAACCTTGATACCGAATTTGACCGTTTTATCATGTTATTAATCACCAAAGTTGTCATTATTTTATAGCAATTAGATACATTAAATATAACAATGAAATAATGACAATTAAAAAATTAATATAACATTATCTGAAATATTTCTGTAAATACATTTTGTATTTGAAATTGATACATTTAATGTGAATATTTTGAACCTATTAATGTTTGGTCATTTATCACAATTAAAATGATCATATTTACGGTAGTTATTTATATACTGTAATATTTAATACATTTTTTCATTCATTTGTGTTGTTCCATTTCAAATCAAATCAATTCACTTTTATTGTCACATTTTCTTATTCCTATTCCCGTGTTTTATTGTGACTATTTTATTTACATATTATGTTTTTTGCTCAGTTCTACATTCATTGCTTACGTTTCTAAATTATTCACTGTGGATGACAAAGAAAGAACTTCATCAGACTGGGAAACTTGTATGAGGACTTTGTTCATACGACAATCAAGAATTGCTAATGAATTCAGTGGCTGAACAGTAAATTCACTCAGAATCTTCAACAGGACAAAATTTAACATGAGTGAGTTGTTCAATATAGCCACTAGGGTTGAAGTCACTCACTTCATGAACATGATTTCAGACTCAAGTGAAAGGTTCACCTCATTGAAGTCCATGAGGAAAGAGGTCTCGAACTCGCCTCTGCAGCGCTGCTCCATCCTCTTCTCGATCAGCTGATGCAGGATGCTGGTCACCGCGTCAGAGCTCACCAGCTCAAGCAGCTGCAATCTGGAGCTAAAACCAGCCAAAGCTTTTCAGAAGACATCTCGGTAGAGTCCAAGCTAAAACTATGTATTTGTATGGGTTAGGTTTGCATGTATGTGTGTGTGCCAGTGTGTTTGTCCGTTAGAGCTGCACGATTCTGGATAAAATGAGAATCACGATTGTTATGCTTTTATTTTATTAATTTAAATATTAATCCCTGAAAATCAGGTTGTCAAACAGCAATATAATAACACAGATTACTGGTAATTGCTTTAATTATAAATAAATGGAATGAAAAATAGAATGTAATGTAAAAGTAATGTTGAAAAGAAAAAAAACAATCACCATTAAACGTAATAAAAATAAACATTTACATGAACAAGTACATTATTATGTCCAGTTGAGGATTATTAGAATTGATTAAAATTATTAGCTCTGTTTAAAAGCACTTTTGAAATACTTTTAAAACGATGACTATTTTAGGGGGGGGGGCTAATAATTTTGACCTCAACTGTATATGTTTGCTGTATGTGGTTTGCTGATTGTAAACACACACTTCAGAATAAAATCCTTTTTCAGAAGTGATGCAAGATCATAATTTATTCATAACATTTACATGATCGATTGGCTGAGTTTCAGTCGCGCGCGCATCGAGCAAAACTCAGCCGATTGATCAGAGATTTGTAACAGGCAGAATCGTAGAAATGCTGGATTCAGATGGTGAAGAGGCAGAATTGAGATCACAATTATTTTACGACTAATTGTGTAGCTCTACTGTCCGTCACCCAAAACCATTTTCCTCTGTTCTGGTTGAGTTACTAACTAATAAAGCTGATTAGTTAGTTAACTAAGGTCAAGTAGTGTGGTGCACCGTTCACTTTTACTCACAGGATCTGGCTGAACTCTTGAAGATGATCCAGGGCTTCCTGACACCAGCATAACTGGGGAGCGGCGCCGCAGCCCGGGCAGAGACAGCTCCCGTCACCTTCAGCTGAGCTCAGATCAGTGACTTTCTGACTCATGTGGACAGAAAACGTACGGCTATAAAACTCCAAGACTCGTGTCTGCAGCACAGGTGGGGGTGTAAAGAGCAGCAAGGCGCAGATGACAGAGAAAGCCCTCTCAGTCAGACCACGGACCCCGGGACCGCTCAGACCCCCACAGCCCTCATCCTGCCAGGAACCCAGTCTTTCAAGACCACCTGAAACGGCCAAAAATACAACGTTTTAGGGCCAAGCTACTATGGCTTTTCTGAGTTGAAACTATAGTCACTGTTCACTTAAACTATTGTTCTGTTTTTTAGTAAATAGTATTAATGTAAATACAAATTTCAATAATTTCAGAAAACAAACAAAAGGAATTTTGTTACAACTTGAATCCCAATACACACACATTTTTGCAAATCCATTTTCCAAATTTAACCCGTGTAGAGGTTTGCTGATTCTGTTTTTGACTGTTGCGATAAATGTGAAAGGTGTCAGATTTCTATAAACAGATCTTTATGCATGTAAATCAAGTTAACAACTGTCTGCTTATATCGCTAAATGTAATATGATTTCCAAAGTGAGATTAATAAAGTATAAACATTATTTGTCAGGCAGATTTGTTTAAAAGCATTAAAAGGTCAGAATAAGTACATGAATTAAAAATACTATATCAGATATACATACTAAAAAATGGTGTGTGTGTGTGTGTGTGTGTGTGTGTGTGTGTGTGTGTTTCTTTCATCAAGTGATCAACACACACCAAGGAAAGGATCGAGTCGTTCCAGAAGACATCTGAAGGCCTCCAGTAAAGCTCTGGCTCGGTCTCTCTCCTCCAGCAAGCTCTCGCTCTGCCTGAGCCGTGTCCAGAACTCTGGAACCACGTCTGTGGTCAGGTTGGCCTGCAGAGTCTCCAGCAGCCAGCCCTCCAGGTACTGACCCAGTCCATGTTCACCCAGCAGGACCAGAGCAGAAGAGACCACCTCACAAATGGGAGCGGTTTGGACCACAGGGGAAATCTGGAGACGTGGAGTCAGAAGTATTATTACAAGATTAGCATCTTTATACAAACCGTTGTCGAGCAGAAGTGTATCATCAAGACCAGAGTTGAGCATTTTAATGCCAAACAAGCCACATTTAATGTCATCTACTACTGGGAAGAAGTTCAATACCATTATAATAAACTTATTAAAATATATAGCTCTAATGTTTAGTGAAGAACAATATCGATCTTGTTTATTCAGACACAAATCCATGCCGGATGTTTTCAATTTAGAAAATAATATGTTTAATAGCAATATATTTCAAAATTGATTTATTTTTAACTCAGTGAAATGTATTCATCTGTGAAATGTTGTGTTTAAACACTCACGAGCTTTGATGTCACTGCGTCCCATGCCTCTGTTAGTTCATTTTGAACGGGAGGTTCCGGATTCATTCTTACTCCAACGACTGACAAACTGCACAGGCTTTACCG
This sequence comes from Paedocypris sp. Pulau Singkep, assembly GCA_017309775.1. Lineage (NCBI taxonomy): Eukaryota > Metazoa > Chordata > Actinopteri > Cypriniformes > Paedocypris > Paedocypris sp. Pulau Singkep. The sequence goes on from MU204310.1 coordinate 737,218, forward strand.
AACAGGCACATCGCTTTAGTCACCTTTAGTCAGACACATTAACTCGGATCACTGAGATTAAAGCAAGAGAACGAAAAGAAAACACTGCGCTCGTCTGTGAAGTCGCGCGACGATGACGTCACACGTTCGGTTTCGCGCACAAACTATACGATAGGACACGGCTTTTAACGTGACGTCAAATTACAAGTAAGTATACACACTTAAAACGCGTTTAACTAGTTATTTGACTCGTCTAAAGGCCGAGTTAAGAACGTTAAACTATACATTGATGTTTTGGTTACGTTTGGTTACAGTACAAACTACGCATTTACTATCTTACGCATTTCGTAATTTATTGCTTCTTTTTAAAATTAATTAGTAATTGTTTACATTTTATTCATTTAAAAATCTGTATAAATTCCCGCTTTCGCGCGCGCTCTGTTCCCGTGGAAACAGGAAGGAGTCTCAACTAAGCTGCATAAGTAACTTCCGCCTTCGAATCAACGACTTTTCACCAGACTGTGAGGGAAGGACGGTTGTTTCTCTTCACTGGAATGAAACGCCGTGTCGAACTGTCTCGCTCTTCAGAATGACTCAACAAGGAGCCACGCTTCAGACCTACAACAACGAGCTCGTGAAGTGTGAGTGACACAAACACACACACACACACACACAAACACAAACACACTGTGAATTTTACTTTGTGATGTCAGTGGACTTTATATTCAGTAGTCTTTACGAAACTACGAGTGATCAGGTTTTTCGATCCCGGATTTAAATTCTGCTTTTTTTTTTATCAGTTTAGCAATGGTGATCTTAATGTTTGTTTGTTTGTTGGGTTTTCATGTCTGCAACCATACTTGGAATTTGTGCTGTGTTTTCTCACACCATAACTCACACCATAAGTGTTACACACACACACACACACACACACACACACACACACACAGTGGTCATGGCATCCAGAAGCAGATGGGATTCAGTGTCTCGCTCCATACTCAATCTGGGATTCAAACCTGCAACCTTCTGATCGCTGGTTCAACTAACTAACCGTTAGGCCACTCTCTCTCTCTCCCTCTCTCTTTCTCGTTCTCTGGGTATATCTTTTGAGAAGGTTAAGTCTAGGTCAGTGATGTGGCGTGTCATTTTGAAATTGCTGCTCCTGGAAACATCAACACAATGAAGTGCTGAGTAATCCTCAATCTTAACTACTAATCCCTCCCACGTGATACTGGAGCAGTGATGGATGGATGAAGAACACCCACAGAAGTGCTAGGATCTCTCCAACGTTTTTTTTTTTTTTTTTTTTTTTAGGATATCTTTTTTCTATTCCATTTAAAAGCACATAGTTTTAAATACTTGTTAACTAATTACTATTTAGGGTTTATTTATTTATTTAGGGGGGCTAATAATTTTGTCTTCGACTGTTGGACTGATGAACACTGTACACCGAAAAAAAACATTACCTGGAGTTGAATCATTAAAAGAACAACACATAGTTTAAAGTGAAATAAAGAGCAGAGAGTCGGATCTGCCACCCAATTGTTGCAGGTTCTAATCCCAGTTTGGTGGGTTTACAACTGCGAGTCCTTGATCTATTCTATACACTGACCCCAAACACACTGCTCCGGGTTTGTGCTTGTGTCACGTTTGTCTTCACATCCGCCTTAATTCTTTGTGGCATGATGATGATTGTGGCAATGACATCATAGCGTCACACAGTTCTGCTGGACATCCCAAAGCTGCTCTACTGGCTTGAGATCTGGTGACTGTGGAGGCCATTCGGGTACAAAGAACTCGCTGTCATGTTCAAGCAGCCAGACTAAGATGATTTGCTCTTTATGACATGGTGTGTTATCCTGCTTCAAGTAGCTTTCAGAAGATGGTACACTGGTCATACAGAAATGGACATGGTCAGCACCAATACTCTGGTAGCTGTGACCTTGACCTGATGCTCAGTTGGTGCAATGGGCCCAAAATGTGTGAAATCCAAAAACAACCCCCCACCCCCACCATTGCCGAGGTCAAGACGTTTATTATCATGTTTTTCTTTTTAATTTTTGAATATTATCTTTTTCATCTCAGTCAGTGAGATGTTTTAGCGGTGTTGAGTTTGTGATCAATCTCAGTGTCTTCTGTACGTAGGTGTAGAGGAGCTGTGCTCCAGAAGAGAAGAGCTAAACCGCCTGATTCAGCAGGAAGAAGGAGAGAAATCTCGCCTCCAGCACGACATCCACATTCTGACGGATAAACTGAGTCGGGTGAACGAGAGTCTGGCCCGTCGACTCAGCGCTCGCGATGCGCTGGACCGAACCATCTCAGAGACCCAGACGGCCTATATGAAGGTGAAGCACACTCGGGCTTCTCTCCTTAAAAAAAAAAGCATAAATTGAAATTATTCACTGTTTGTTCTCTTGTTTCCTCAGATTCTAGAAAGTTCTCAGACACTTTTGAATGTTTTAAAGGGGAACGTGAATCTGTCCAAAGCCACTGAACCAAGAAGCAGCCACGATCACTGATCCTGATCCAGAACCAGATTTTATGTTGGTTGTTGTTAATTGCCATTGTCGTTTAAACACGACTTTATTGCGTTCGAAATCTCTTTTAAATGTAGAATTTAAATAAAGACAACTTGTGTTTTTCTTTTGGACTTTTATTTTGAAAATTATCAAGTCAGTAATGCTGAAATGGTAATGGGGTGGGTGTGGCAGGAAGTCGAGATGACTCAAGTAAAAAGTTGTTGTTGAAATCTGTTGAATTCATTATGTTGACTCCTACCCTTTTTTTGGACAATTTACAACCAATCAGAACACCACTTTTGTTAGCTTTCTTCCATTTTTACTTTTAGTTCTTTGAAGTTCAAGTTTAGTTATATATATAAAGCACGTTTCCCAGTTGAAGACTGACCCAAAACAGCTATGCCAGCAAAAGAGAACCACAAGAAATTGTTTTCACACAGAATTGCACAAATCCATTTGTGTCGAGAACTATTTGCAAAACCTGAAACTTGTACGTTGAATTAATTCATCAGACACAAAGCACAACAGTCCACGTCTTTGTTTTAGTTGGTATGGTTACGGAAACAAAAGCAAAGTTCAATGTTTATCGGCTATAATACAGCATACATCGATTAAAAAAAAAAAAAAGAGTAAAGCACGTGTGTCTTCTGTTGATATGAGGCGCTGTTGCTGTGCTAAAAAACACCGCCATATGAATTGAGTCAGTCACTGTAAAATGTATTGCTTTCTAATGCCTAATCAAAGTTAATAGCAAAGTTAATGTTTTTTTATCATACAGGTATTTTGAAAAATTAGTCTGAGGTTTACACAATGTGTGAGACGTAGTAAGAAGTTCAATCGTACTCTGATTACTTGAAAAAACTCCAATTCAATTCTTAAAAAAGAAAAAGAAAATGGACAAGACGAATCTCTATTAAATTGCACTTAATCTCTATTAAGTCGCGCGCTCCGTTTCCGAAGAAACACACACACACACACACAAGCACGTGAATTTTGTGAGATTTGAATGCCTCACAAGTAATGTTTAACAGAAAGCAAGTACTATAAACACAGAATTTTAACAACACAGATTATCCAGGAAAATGTTTCAGATATATGGAGGATCAAAAACCACCCAAATAAAATATGAATGACAAAGGAAACCAATGTACTTATGTATAAATAAAAACAGAAATGCATTAGTGCAAAATAAATGCATAAACACATATATTTATGTAAGTGCAACAAATGGGAAATAAATGTAACCATTTAGCTTTTTCATCTCTCAAGCCTTTTCTTTATTTCCCATTTGTTGTAATAACATAAATATACGTGTTTATACATTTATTTTGCACACGTTTTTCTGCATTTATTTATAAGTTCATTTATTGTCATTTTAATTGACTTTGGCAGTTTTGGTCCTCCATACAGATACAAGAAGAAACGCATAACCAATAATTGAAATACTGGTCAGAATAATCTAAACGCTGTCTGCTGTAGTTCTCCACAGTTTCAAGCACGTCTCCAGAGAAACAAGCCCATTGTTCCTCAGTGATTCTCTCAAGCTCCTGGAGATTTGTTGGTCTTCTGGCACAGTTTTCTGGACTTTGGTGGGAACCACATATTTTTTGTTGGACTTGTGTCTGGGTTACTGGAAGTGAGGTTTGCTTTGGTTCATTATCATTTTGGAGGACAAAATGTCGGTTTTGCTCAAAGCAGGTTTTCTCGCAGACTGTAGTTGTCTTTTAAAACCGCCTTCTTTCTTTTTCTTGTTTTCTTCAGACGTCACAGGATTCCCAGTAACAAATGCACTGAAACGTCCCTGCAGCATTATGGTCCCACCACCATTTTATTGTGGGATTAATTGTGCTCTTTCTCCAAACTCAAAACGCAAAAAAGCTCGGATTTAGTCTCATCTGTCCGAAGGGCGTGTTTGCTTCTCGGAGGCTCTCTTCTACAGAAGTGGAGTGTGTAACCGTCTAACTGGTCTTCTGTAGGGGTAGAAGAGTTAAAACGCCTGATGCAACAGGAAGGAGAGAAATCCCACCTTTAGCACGACATCCACAAACAGACAGAAGTCACATGAACGAGAGTCTGGTCTGTCGACTCAGAGCTGGACCGAACCATCTGACCCAGACTAACCCATTCTCTCGTAATGGCCTGTTTGTGGTGGAACACGTTCAGGAGATGTGACGGTCTGGCTTGTTGCCAAGTTGGGCTTCAATGATTTTTGTCTAACCGAGTTGAGTTATTATAACTACAAAATGTCTTTGCAGATGTTAGAAAAGAAACACTTAAGGAACAAAATACTTTGTATATTGCAAATACAACTATGTAATAAATATTTACTGGACAATGAAAGTTGATTCTCAACAACTCTTTGTTGAAGTCTGGTGTCATTCCACAAAAAAACTCCAGTTTAAACCACATGAATCTACAAATTCGCTATTTTTTCCACGTCATCAGATTTTGTTTATTAGAAATTTTGTTCATCTTTTTTCTACAGATTTTAGAAAGTCCTAAAACACTTTTGAGTAATTTAAAGGAGAAGACGGTGAGTGTGACCAAAGTCATGGAGCCTCAAGGTGCCGCAAAAATCATTGAGCAGTTCTTTGCTTGAGTTGAGCAAAATGTAGATTTAATGAATTTTTAAATGTAAAGTTTAAATGAAGAGAACTCATGCGTTTCATTCTGACTTTTATTTCAAAAATTAACGTAACGTGTGCAAAAGCTGAAGTCTGAACACTGTAGCTCCATCTCGTTCCCTTTCAACAGTTTTGAATTCAATTTCAAGTTCAACTTACAATCAAGTTCTTCTGGACATGGAAAACAAACCGAGAATTGGATGTTGATACAGCACATTCATTTACTACCGGAGCCACGAGCTTATTATTGAAATGACTTTAAATAGTCAAGCGTTCGTCCACTCGTCCATATTCCTGAATCACAACGTTCCAGAATGTTTATACATGTCAGAAATACTTCCGGATGCGGACAGACGTGTTGCGGACTGGGTTGGCAAAACAGCGGAAGCAACAAAAGTTCTGGTGACTTCTTGGTGTGTGTTGGCCTTCACTATGATGATAATAATAATAATATTAATAATAATAATATTAATAAACAATTAAAATGCATTAATCGTACATACAGCAGACAGATTTTCCTCAATAAATCAGATTTTCCCATCTCATTTGGATTTAAAAAAGAAGAACAATTTGTGCACATGTAAAATGAGAAACTCCTGCCATAACAGTGAGCGAGACAGAAATGGATCCCAGAAAGCCTGTGGAGCATCGTGAGCTGAAAATCCATCCGGCCAAACAAAGCAGTGCAAATGAAGCAATGCAAAACCCAGAGTCAGGTGGAAATGCTGCGTCTGCCACTTCCTGTCAAACCTTAATTCATCTTATTGCTCTCCTTCGACTTTTCATCAAGTAACTCTACAAAAGACTGAAGATGCAGGAAATAAGTTGCAAAAATGTTTCCTGGAGTGTAAAATACTGGTCAGACATGCAAGTGAACACAACAAATGAAAACAGAGAAGAAAAACAAGTGTGTTCTAATTCAGCTTGATCTCTGAATAGTTTCCCTTTTATGACACTAATAGACTGACCGTAAGATCTATTAAATATATAATAAACATCAGAAGAATTACTAGCATGTTTGGATCCGTCAGCTAATCAAAGTGTAACTGTTATAAACTAATAAACCTGTGAATTATACGCTAGCACTGGGAAACGGTTTCACGCCGTAGGAGCTCTGGTTCTTCACAATCCCATCACCAAAGTTAATTACAAAAATGTTAACGAGTGAGAATGTGAATGTGTGTGTCCCGTTCTGTGAGTGGTTGGCCACCAATCCAGGGCGTGTCCCGCATCCAGGCACACAGGTGCTGAGATTGGCTCCACTACGTCACCCAGAAGTGGAATCGATGTCAGAAGGAATTTTAAATCTGCGCGTCATCCGTGTTTTCCAGTTTAATTTACTAAATTGTTTTGTTTCCAAAAACACCATCCATCCAAAAACAACATCATCCATCAATTAGTCTGGGGGACACACCCCTCATGGGTGCCCAGCCAATCACAGGACACGAAAGACCGCTGTCAATTAGTCTGGGGGACACACCCCTCATGGGTGCCCAGCCAATCACAGGACACGAAAGACCGCTGTCAATTAGTCTGGGGGACACACCCCTCATGGGTGCCCAGCCAATCATAGGACATGAAAGACCGCTGTCAATTAGTCTGGGGGACACACCCCTCATGGGTGCCCAGCCAATCACAGGACACGAAAGACCGCTGTGTGTGTGTACGGGAACGTTTCAGCCTCACTTGATGACTTGTGGGGGAATCCAGGTCGGACCTCAACCTCGGCACCTTTTGTTTCAAGACAACACTTTCACCCACCGAGAAACAGATTTGAAAGGAAACCCGGAAATATCAATAGTGTGTGCATTCTAATTGGCTTGATTGCTTCTACGGTTTGATGTCGGACTGATGGAAAAGTGCCTGAGAAGAGTAGAGAGCCACTGCGGTGCGATGTTGATCAGCCTTTCACCCGCCTGAACTCAGTGCAATTAAATGATTCCAACTGGACAAACACAGACACAGGGAGTGGAACTGAAAGTGCTGGGAATAGAGGAATCAGGAGACGGCGAGTGCAAATTAATGAGGTAAAAAAAAAAAAAAACAAAGATCACAAAGACGGAATGTGGCACCTGTTCAACAGCGACACAAACCTATTCCCGTTTGGTTTCGTGTTGCTGTGTCTCTTCCCTTCTTCTGTCTGGAGCGGGAAACCAAAACGTCTTTTCATGTCAGTCACTCGAGTGGTTTCGGACATCGGCGAACAGGAAGTAGACGTGGGCGTGGCTCAGTGACGAGGCTGGTTCTGCTGGTCCCTTTCTGTGCTGCGTTCTGCTGCTCATCTGGAGGCTTCAGAAGTAGAGAGCTGGTTCACTGCTGAAGTCTGACAGAGAGGAGCTGTCAGCCGGCGTCAGCTGGGGAAAACAGGAGACAGACAGAAGCGCTTGAATCTGTTCTGGCGCTGTTGTTATGTTTCTGCGTTAAAGTTTGGGTGCCCAGCCAATCACAGGGCAGGAAAGAAGACCGTGTGTGTCGTTGTGCAGCACATTCATTCACCACTACGAGAGAAGAAGCAACGTCGGGCCTCAACCTCGGCTACTTTTATTTATAGTGCAGTGTCGTTTCTTTTATTTAAACTGTGTCATTGGAACATTTTTTACGTAAAGCAAAGGGAGCTGGGGCCAATCCCAGAAAATTCACCTCAGGTCAATTACCTCATTTGTTAGTTAGTTAATTAGAAGAGGTCATTTGAACATCATGACCCTTTCTAATCCAAATTCACCCACGCAAGCATGCACACTCCTCACAGGTGCTTTAATCAATAGAGGATTTGGACTCGTGTTTTACCATGACCTCTTCTGGACACGGCGAGCTGTCCTCGCCTCGGTCGACAGACTCATCGAGCCGGTGTGCGTCCCACGCGGTGAACTCCACAGAGTGTTTGGGTGTGTAAGCTGAAAGATCTGAAGACACAGGAGGACGAAAACATCAGCGGAAGTTCCCAAGGTACCACCAACAAAACCACGATGGTTTACAGCGCGTTTACAGAACAACTCCAGTCAATTAACAATTCAGATTTCCTGTTGCATCTGGGACAATTTAGTTGGCACATAATTGCTTGATTATTTATTTTACGTACTGGATTTTCACTGGCTAGTTGTAACAAATGTTCAAATTTCAAGTTTTGGATGTGTGAAACAGGGCCAGGCCAGCAGGCTGGAGTGCGATGGCCAGACTTCCCTCGTCTGTGAGCTCTACTCCAGCCGCTCTCTGAGAACATGGTGGCAGGTCAGCCTGGGGAATGGAAGTAATCCTGTATCTGAATGGCCAAGCCACCCCAGATGACTCCTCAATGCGGTGGAAATCTACACGTTGCTACACTGAAACACTACACTTGGTTTCAGTCATTTTGAAATTTTCAGGCAGCTTTAGCGCTTGTTGGAAGGAATTTACTGTGTATATACAGACGGACGCAAATCTGCAGACAACATTTCTGACCAATAGTCACATGTTCTTGCCAAATCTAAAGTACCATTAGTTTCAGGTTATTAAGATCAGCCAAGTGATTTTCACCACTTAGTTTCTCCATAGAAACACCAATTATATCTGCAAACTGTTTTTTTTTTGTCAGGATTGGGCTTCAATATGTTCATGTTTTAAATAAATTATCCGGTTTATTTCTTTTAGTGGCTGCTAATGTTGTCCCTGTTTCGGGGCTTGTTCCGGAAAAGTATTTTCAACAGAAACTTCCAAAAAAAAAAAAAAAAGACGTGAAGTTGATTGTTCACAAGTTGCGACTACACGCATTAGTTGATCACTTGAACATCATCTTTAACTCACCTGTGGCGGTGTTGGACTGGATGGGTGAGCTGGTGATGGTGGGTCGAGGAATACTCATCCTCCCACTGCTGATGGCTCCAGCATGTTCTCTCCTTCTTTCTCCTCCTTCCTCCTCATCCTCACCACTGTCCCATATCGTGCTCTCAGATGGATACTCAAATGTGCTCTGCAGGCTGGACTCGTTGAAAGAAATTTTCAGCTGTGATGTGAGAGTCAGAGATCAAGTGGTTAGATAAGATCATCTGCACCAGACATGTACTACTACATCACTGGAAAAAAAACTAGGATGAATAGGACAACCATGGCACATGCCAAGAACAACTGCAACAATTTTTTTCTAATAAAAAATAAAAATAATAATAAAAAAAAATTCATTACAAACTGGCTCCTGAACCAAGTTGGGACGACCCCAAGGCTCAGTGCTTGGCCCAATCAAATTAAATCAAATCACTTCTCATTGTCACATCACCACAGCGTGTGAGCTGTACAGTGCAAAATACAAACTAAAATATACTACTTGCGATAATGTTATCTATACTAAATGCAACAATATTAATAATATGTAAAATGTAAATGTTTTAATATCAATCAGGTAGGAAACCTGAAATGTTTCTGAAAGTCTTTTGATTTCGGTTTCTCTCAAGACTTTCCTGTTTCAGTCTTTTTCATGCAGACAGTTCTTTGCTCAGCCACCTTTGACTTTTTGCTAAACAAAATCTTACCAATTATAGACAATTTCAAGTGAACATTTATCATAAGAACTCTGGTCTGTATACAAGTAAACAAGGTCAACTGTGAAAACTGCTACCTAATGAACTTCACTAATGAAATCAAATTTGAAAAGTTTACCTAATTTAGCATTTTATTAACTGAACAAATCTCAATAATTTTACAAATGAATGGCACATGTAACTAAAGTATGTATTTGATTTATGTTAGAGTAATGTAAAGATGGAGACATAATATACACTATAAGAACGTCTTGTTCTCGATCCATGTAGGTTTTAAAGACAATGTCCTTTATTATACTTGTACACATCGAAGCAGTGAGAAATTAAACTGGAACGAAACTGCTGCTGAAATTTAAATGTCAAGTATACATGACATTTTATGTCCAGTTAATTTTTTACCCAGAGATACTGTAAAACTTGACCCATGACGGCAATTTCAATGACATCAGCTCGACTCACATTTATTGAGCTCAGATTTGTTTCAAATCAATGTATTTGCCATTTGATCTCCAGCGGTGACCGCAAAGTGTAGATCTGATAGGTATAAGTTTATTACACAACTTAGTATAACGAAATCTGGATTGCTTTAAAAAAAAAAAATCAAAAGAATGAAAATGCTGTTAATCTAAAGCTCCAGTCGGCAGGTTACTTACAAGTTACATGCCAATTACATGCCAAAGCCAATACATATACAGTCCAAATTGCTTTTCCATTTCTATGACGTAGGGAGCTGGACCCAATTGTGTTATGGAAGAGCCATGGCTTGGGCATTTTTTGCTAGTATCTTTGCTTCCTTCTCTGATCTACACGGGCAAAATGTCTGTCTTCTGGCTTTGCAGGCAAATGAGAATTTGCATTGACAAGCATTAGTGACCCACAAACAACAAATTAGCATATTTACAAATGTTCAGGCAAGAAAGTGAGAGCAGAAAGACTCGGCTTAGACCATCCAACAGAAACACAACCAGACAGCGATGACAGCCAGGCAAGCACGCCAGAGCACGAAGATGGTCAAGCTGAATCAAAATCATGCGGGAGAAAAGTCCTGCCAATAGTACAATTTAGCGTAACAAGCAATTACAGATAGCTAAAACACCCTATGAACACGAGTAAAAAAGGCTATATGAAGAACCACTTTCCCTTTCTACAACTTTCCTTTTTCACTCTTTCTCTCTCTCTCTGTGTCACACACACACACACACACACACACACACACACACACACACACACACACTGGGTAGCGACTCCTGAATAAAACATGACGGTGACAGTGGCTTTGCAGCGTGAATTCTAATTACACCAGCTCTTTTGTATAGACAAGAAGACACTCCACACACCGAGAGCTGAATGATCCAGACAGTGTGAGGAGTCCGTGTCAGTGGAAAGTTGTTCTCTACTTCACCATTGTGTCCGTCTGGGGTTAATGGAACAGTGCACGGCTGCTCACTGCTGGACTCTTACCCACAGACTCCGTGACACCAGACTATTGTCTGCGTGAAAATAATCCAAAGACAAACACACACACACAAAAGAAACCAAACCGTATAAAGTTTAAAAATTCCGATAATAAAAGGAAAATCATTTCATGTCACTTCACAATGGTGAAGCCAAGATTCACTAAGCAAAGAAGAGCTCTGATTGAAAAGTGTGTGTGTGTGTGTGTGTGTGTGTGTGTGTGTGTACTAGGTTGTCAGCAGCACTAGTGATATAATAAACAATAAAGAAACGTGATTGTAAACAGAAAGGAAGGTACAAGCTTGTCCATGTTCTGACACACACACACACACACACACACACACACGCACACGCACACGCACACGCACGCACACACACACACACACACACACACACACACACACACACACACACTGTGTCAACAGCCACACGTAACTGTAGCAAACAGAGCGTTCAAACCTCGTTCATTACAGAACAAACACCATTTCAGAAACAGTGCAAACAGTAAAATTGCCATTTTAAACAATTGCCATCTTTTGAACAATTGATATAATCTCATTCCATTAATTTGGCTTTAATCTAAAGCGACTTCACACTGAACAGTTTCGTTTTAGAATCTGACTCAACAATTCAGCTGTTGAACAGTCAGGGATTAGAACCTGCAACCTTCCAGTCAGCTTCCTTCCAACTCTCTAACCACGGGGCCTTTTACTAGTCCTGAACAACGTTTATGTATTAATGTGTGTTTGTGCATAGCGTATACACGCGTGTGTGTGTGTGTGTGTGTGTTTGTGTGTGTGATTTCCTGCTGCTAACAAGAGTGAGTGAGACGAGGCTTTTACAGGCGCTCCGTGTGTTCATTATATGATCGGTTACTCTGTGTACATCCACTTTATTGTTTTACTGTCCGTTTCATTGGCAGGAAAGTCCACACGTAGCTGCATTTAATATGTCACCACCACTTGTGGACAGAAAGTGGGAATCCTCTTAAAACTACCCAGGAGATAGAAAAAAAAAAATAGAAAAACAACCCAGGAGGAAGAAAAGCAATAAATCAGGAAAAATCCAGTCCTATCCATAAAATCATGGTCCAGAATTTATAATCTGAATATCATTTCAAAACTATTTGAAAACCGCATTTAATTGTCATCAAAAACAAACCTGACCAACCTGAAACAATTGTGTTCCACACATTCACACACACACACCTGAACTGAAATGACGGCATATGTCAAGCACAGGGCGTTCAATACAGAAATCATTTCCTTCCTCTCTCCATCTTTGCACTTGTTTTTAAGATCAAACAGAATTAAACGTGACTCTGGGTGAAAAGTAAAGGGGTTTTATGTCACAGCAGTGCTCAAATGAAACATTTAGCTGTGTAGTGGGATTAAAAATACAACGCGAGATTGAGCATAAGATTATATTGTAACAGTATAATGGTATGGGAGCTAAAAGTGTGCCATTGTTGTGGCTGACGCATCGGGAGTGACCAATAATTCCAGAAATATATTACATCAGATTTCTACACAGTCCTATATATAGTACAGCGTGTTTCTCCCAGGATCAAACGAACTGAGGTAATGCCAAGAAACCGTTTGTGTTTAAATCTACAAATAATGTGTTTGAATAAATTGAACGATTTTATAGAAATAAAATGCTGCAAAATAAAAGTCACAAACAAGTTCCCTACACCAGACACTAGCCAGTCACACGGAGTTTAACTCAGAACATTAGTGTTGCGAACATCAGCTCAACTGGCCGTTTTATAGTAAAACTTTTCAACCAGAATTCACCTACACACTCATTGTCCAATAGTGTATTTAATATAGTTTGTGATTTGTTTGTCATGTTATGTGTACATTAATGTTTATTATGCAAAATTAATACAATAACAAGCAATATTTCCTTCTGTAAAATGCTTTTTCGACATCTCTCTCTCTCTCTCTCTCTTTCTCTCTCTCTCTAGCGCAATATAAATAAACTTGAACTTGAACTTTAAATGCGTATAGTCCAAAAACATGCGTTTCAAGACAAGATTAATTATTATTATTTCTAATATTATAGTAGAGTTAATATTATTACTTGTAACTTTAGTTTTATTATTTGTCTGTCTGGTTGTGTTATGTTATTTTATAAGTACAGATTGGGTAACCAAGCAGAAAACACTCCCTCGACACAACAAAACAGCTATAGTAACACTTTTAAACATTCAACACCAAACAATGAAGGGCACCAGATTTCCACCGTAAGTCTCCTTATCTTCTCACACACAATCTTCCATTCTGTTGCTCTACACCACATGTGTCAAACTCAAGATGTCCAGATGTGGCCCGTGAAAGCTTAGAAGTTTGATTGTCTAAAAATAAACACCCCACAAAAAAGGTAGCCGCAGCGGTGTTTCCACAGTTTTATGTTATTTTTCTTTCTTCACCAGGACAGTTTGATCCTTCATTAATGGAGTTATGGCTGCTGACAAAATTTTTAAAGATTTCATGTTTATGAGCAACAAGCAAACATGGGTTTTCTACGCAACTACGATAGTCACTTTATTTATTCTATCATAATGATAAATAATGAGTTGTTTAACATTAAGACGTAGTTACATTAGATGACATGTATTAGCTACATCCGGGCCCTTTGAGGACAGACGTTATGCTGATGTGGCCCTCGGTACAAATGAGTTTGACACGCCTGCTCTACACAATTACTGGTTTCTCTTCTCTTACCTTTCAGCAACTAGACTCTATTTAAATATCCACATTTGATTCATGTGAAGTTTGGCCCTCGTAACACGGACGTTTTGACACAGCGGAGTTAAAATGACATTATATTATAAATTAACAAAAAAAACTGATGAAACTCTCAATTCATCAATCAGGACGAAACAAATATTCACCTTTTTCCCAGTGGAACCGGTTTTTGAGAGGCAGGAGCGTCCGAGGGAGAGGTATCCACCGATGACCTGAATCTCCTCTGAAGTGGGGTAGCGCTTCTTCAGCAGGGTCCCCAGGTGAGCGTAGGGGGCCGAGGGGGTCCCTGCACTCTCACCGCCGGGCCCCTGCTCCTCGCTCCTGTGCTTAGGAACCACTGTAAACGTGTTGCCTTTGCGCCGCTGCACTGCAGGGCCCGGGACGGGTGGTGTGGAGCCCACGTCGATGTCATCGATATTTGTGATGGGCAGCTTATCGTCTGTGGGCTTCTGGTCGGGGCCGTGAGGAGAAGCCCGGTCTGGTGAGCTGGTGCTAGCGTCCTGTGACGACACCGTCATGGCTTCCGTGCTCCCCTCGTCCTGAAGCCTTGGCACTGTGGGCTCTGAAGCACCGGCGCCCACCAGGGGTCGTGCGGACAGGGGGGACAGAACAGGACTGGATGGGGCTGTGTTACCAGGAGACGAGATGGCAGCGCGACTTTTGGGAATGACTGTGAAGGAATTGCGAGACTGGAGACGCAAATTGGCAAGTGCCCGAGCCTGTAAATCGCCTGCTGGTACCAGAGACAAATCGGGGCGAGGAGAGGGGCGGATCTCAAAACTGGGTGAGGTGGGGCTGGGAGTGCGCTCCACATGGGCACGCTGGCTCTCTGGAGAGCATGGCACCTTGGCTTTGGAGTGTGTGCTGTCCCAGTCTGCTTCTCGGAATGGCTTAGATGGTTTCTCCGCGTCTCTCTTAGGCCGAACAGCGCTTCTTCGCCCCTCACCAGCTTCGAACCGTCTCCGTGCAGAAGATACCAACCGAGGCGAGCCGGAGAGCGGCGAAGGGCTTTCGGAATCACTGAGCGTGCTGTGGTGGCCACTTTCGGAAGACTGGGCGTTCTGGAAGACGTCGGTTGGTGGCGGTGGATCTTGTGGAGACGCTGGACGTTTTGGCACCGTGTCTGGCTTGAGTCTGGAGCTCCTCGCTCTGTCGAGACCGTGATCCAAGTCCAGGAGGTTTTCTGTGCTGTGTGATTTAGGTGGCAGCTTCCCGAAATTGCGGTCAAACTTCTGTAAAATGCGGTTGACTCGGCCTTGTCCCTCAGATCTCCCCAGGGTGCTGAGGTTCTCCTCGCTTTTACTCAGAGCCGTGTCGTAAATCACCACTTCCTTGGCGCGTATCTCGGTCACCTGATTGCCTTGTCTTTCCAGCAGGTCGTTCAGGGAGCTGAAGCCACTCGCCGTGCCGTTCTGCTGCAGTCGAGCCGCGCGCGTCAGACCACATCCTTCCGGGAAGAACTCCGGGTCGGTTTCGATGATGATGATGTTCTCGGCTCGTATGGTCCGGATACCCGGAACGCCGCCGTATAACTCCAAGATGTGCTGGACGGGACGCGCGGCGGTGTCTCGGCTCTGGCGTCTCTTGCGCTCTTTCTCCAGCTTAATGAACGGGTTCTCCTTTAGCGGAACCAAGCTCTCCTCCAGCACCAGCCTCTCGCGCGGGTCGCTCGGGTCCGCGGAAGACCAGTGCTCGAGTTCCGGGTTTTGGGTTCCGCGCTTCGCTGGAGTAATCGTATAGCTGCCGGTAATGTCATCCTTGCTCTTGCTGCGGACTAATGCCACCGTCTCGGCACCTGCCCCGGACCCGCCGCCCTTTGCCTTCCTCCGCTCAAGGATCTCGCGTTTCCAGGCCGGCATCCTCGAGCTCTCCTGGCCGGACTCCTGGCGAGCGACACGAAGATCCCCGCTCTGCATTGTGAATGGAACGAGGCTTGCAGACCGAAGAATTTCTCGCCGTTTGTTTTCTTATTTCGACACCTACATCACTGCAGCCGCAACAACGAGTCGTGCATGATAATGGTGTGTCCCTCTGTGTGTAGGAACCGCCCTTCGCGCGTGACGTCTGTCTCCGTCATCGTAGACCCCACCCTCATTTGATCATTTTGGGCTTAAACACGCCCCTATTTCAACATACGACCCACCCGCCGCTTGTAATGCGCTGTTTCTATTCAAGAACGCCTTGTCCGTCAAACACTCGTGGCCCCTCCCATTAAACCCAACCTTTTAACCCAATTAGCATAATTCGGTCGCGGAGGTAACAAAACACATTTTCTCGGACGTACTTTAAGGAAGCATAGCAAGAATTAAATAGCCACGTTTTTTACTACTTTTTGGTCGTATTTTTTGAAAAGCATTTTAACCTTTACCTTTCTTTCCAAATGAAATCAGATTAGTTGAATGCACAAACATGTTTAATATTGCTTGTGATAAATCTTTCCTTTTTAACTATTTGTTAAACGAAAAACTCCGTTATAGTATTAAACGTATACTATGCTTATGACGGGCAGGTTCATTTATGGTCTGTGTTTGTTTGTTTGTTTGTTTATTATGATGTGTGCAGTGCGTGATATTTGCTTATTTATTTGTTTGGATTTGTTGTTGCTGTTGTGACGTGAAATTTCCCCGCTGTGGGACTAATAAAGGATTTTTCAATTCAATTCAATTCAATTCTTAACTCTGTAAAATGTCGTGGTGCTAATTTACATACACTAAAATTCAAAGAGAAATACTGTAGTAAATTGTACACGTTCATTCAAATATGTGGTTAACTGCATAAACAATAGGATAATCAAACTGCGAAATCGTATTAAATGAAGACCCATCATTGTGACGTGTGAGTTAATATCTTTATCTCTCTTGTTGTTAATCAGAACAAGTAGCAGATAGTAGATTAAAAATAAGACCACTGGCATGGCAAGTCATTTTTTGTTTTAACATCCGGCGAATTAATTGTGTTAAATTAAGTTTAAATAACCGCTTTTTTTTTTTTCTCAATAAAAATTTTGAAATATATAACATTTTATTTGAAAACTACCCACTATCTCCGTTCGGCAGACGCACACACGTTTTAATTTTCAAATTCATTGTTTTAAAGAAAAAAATATTGAAATTCAAATGTATAAACAAATTCTCTGTCTTTTTAAAATACGTACTGTACTTGATTGACGGACTCCTAAAACGTTTACAAAAGTATAAAAGTTGCAATGTATTGAAAAGGTATAAACTCAGAATTCAGTAATTAAACATGAACATACAAATGCACAATACACAGTATGCAACGGAGTTTTGTTTTTAAATTTAGACGAACTAATATTACCCAGACTATAAAGAGACCGGAAGTAGTTGATCATCCGGGTAATTTTTGCAATTTGCGTTTCGAGTCAGTCAATACAGATTTTTTTTTCTGTCTACATTTGAATTTTTATAATAAATCTGTACATTGATTATGCTATCTTGGTCAACCCACGTCACTGTTCATGTAATGAAATTCGGAAGAATCTAGCAAAATATTATTTTGTTAAAGACTTTTACATTGTAAAACACTTTTATATTGAAATACATTTGTTACACGGAAGACTGTAAACAGGAAATGTCACGTCGCTTCGTCAGAAACCTCAGTGTGAATGTAGTCGGTGACTAATTAATCAGATTTAGGGAAAATCAACTCCATCCTATCATATTTCAACAATGTCGTCTATAAACAACACATGGATGGATTTATCTCTAGCGATTGAGGCGATTAAGTGAAGGCATGCACATACAAGTCACATCTTTGGTTTGTCAGAGAGGCAAACAGTGGTAAACAGCGGACAGGATGGAGGATAAATATAGCAGTAATGTCATCTCCAGCGGCAAACTCGGCCCAATCGAGGCTAGAAACTCCAGGTAAGAAAGGAGCTTTTAGAGTAAAATGAGTAAAAACACTCCGAACATCTGAGGGAAAAAAACAAATGGAATGCTGTTGGGGATGTGGAAAGGACAGTTAATTTCTTATTGGTGGTGAATAAATGACCAGTGTTGATATTTTAATAACGAATATTCAAAATGTGTTCTTATTCATGTCTTTCCAGGCTCACCCGGTACGTAGTTTTATTATTCTTCACCAAGCTGCTGAAAGCTTTTGGAATCTTCGAGTCCTACGATCTTCTGAAAGTCGTGCACATCGTTCAGTTTCTTTTCATTCTGAAGCTGGGGTAAGGACGGAAACCAACGCACAAGTGTAGTTTTATTTCTGGATGCCTCATCATTCATTTAATTTGTCTAGGTGTGCAGTTGTATTGCTTTTTTTCCAAAAGCCGTTCTCATCAGGAAAAACAATTCCCAGGAGACAGGTAAATGATACAAGATGCCTTTACTGTCATTACAACATTACATTGCAACGGAATTTGAGAGAGAGCAGTGGCACTAACATGCCTTCGAATGCCTAATATTCTTCACACGAGGAGGAAAATTGTTTTCGATGTTTTTGATATCTGAAGGTTATTGTAAAATCACGTTTATGGTCTTAAATATAGGTCAAAATTAAAACACGTTGACTGTCTCGGTGTCGTAGTGGAGATGAATGTGCTTTGCATTTAACCATCTAGTGAAGGGACACACACAAACCCGGAGCAGTGAGTTTGTGCTTCAGTGTGTTTGTGTTTGTGTCGTCTTGATAAGCGATGGAATTCTACACAACACGTCAATCCTGACCTTGTCACACCATTGTCTCAGTTGTCTCACGACGGATTATATAGGTTTTTATTAACACCAGTCTCACGGTTTGCTGACTAGTCTTCTTGTTTTTTCAGTGGATCAGAATACTCAAGCATGCCGTCATGAGCTGTGTCATCTGCTTGTTGGGTTTCTTTGGCCTGACGCTTTGTGGACCGCTCCGGTACGTCGTAGTTTTTTGGGAGTGGATGGTTGAGTAAAGCTGGGTTGAATGGACGGGTTTTTCTCGCAGGACACTGCTGCTGTTTGAACACAGTGATGTGGTGGTGGTCTCGTTCCTCGCCGTTCTCTTCACCAGTTCTGGAGGGGGACCGTCAAAAGTAAGAGCCAGTATTTCCTCCTGGAGTGGTGTCATTCATGTTTAACGATAGTTTATCAACAGATATTTTCTTCTCTTGTAGACGAGGGGCGCTGCTTTCTTCATAATCGCAGTGATCTGCCTCCTGCTGTTCGATAATGATGATCTCATGGCAAAGATGGCGGAGCACCGTATCCTTTAAGCGCCATGAAGGCATTCCACACAATCACTCTCACAACTGTCAATATGCAGGTGAGTGAAGGAGCGAGTGAGACAGAGAAAAAGAAAGATTTAGAGAGAGAGAGAGAGAGAATTGTTTTCAGTGTATGACTCGGCTTGAGTGAGTGAAAGAGAGCAGATCCAGCCGTGGTTAGAGAAGATGTTCCTTAAGCGGTTCTTCAGCTGAAGGCCACCACGACAGCGCTCTGACTCACGCCTTGTACACCGGAATCGCTTTTTTGGGTGTTGCAGACCATAAGGTGTGTGTCTCTTTTCAGTGTCGCTCTTTTAAATGCGCTCAGACACTCTAACTGTGTGCCTGCCCAGGGTGGAGTGGTTCTCCTGGTCCTGGCCCTTTGTCTCCGAGTGGCCTTCCACACGGCATCCAAGAAGTTATCAGTGGAGATCGGAGGAGCAAAACGCCTGTACGCTTTGTCCAACCTTGTGTCGGCAATAGTTCTGCTGCCGTGGGTCATTGTTTTATCTGCAACCACAGAGGCGAGTTTGTGTTTCTGTCTGTTTCTTTGTCAGTGTTTCTGTGTATGTATTTTTCCAATTAGTCTGTCTATCCATCTATCCATCTATCCATCTATCCATCTATCCATCTATCCATCTATCCATCTATCCATCCATCCATCCATCTAATCTAATCTAATGTTAGATTTGGAGGCTTCTGCAATAATTATAAATCAAAAACATTCCTTTCGTGGCGGCCTGTCTCTCTTGTGGTAGGCGGATCTGAGGTTTAACAATAGATTTATTTGACATCTAGTGCATCACTGAAGACAAGTCAAAAAGAAATAATATTTATATCAAATATTATGTCACGTGGCGTGATACTTTCGGCAGGATTGTCACATGATGTGTGAAAGGCATGAGTTATTAATCATATCCAAAACATAGATAGGCTTTGGCACCGAGACACTGATTACGCATCAGGTGTATCTCATGTGTCTCTCTGTATCTATCAGTATCTGTCCGTCTGTCCATCCATCCTTCCATCCGTCTTCTCTGATCTGTCTGTTTTTGTACCTGTCTGTTTTCTCTCTCCGAGTCTGTCTATCCATCCATCCATTCGTATTTCTCCAATTGATTGACTGATTTCAATTTGACTGACCAACCAACTTTCAATTCTTCCAACTAGCCTCCTTTCTGTATCAGTATTTATATGAATCACTCTAATGTTGTTTTCTTCATCTGTACCTTCGCAGAGTAAAGTGGAATCCTGGTCCAGCCTGATCTTGCCCTTCACTCTGATCATCGTCTCTGTCATGATACTGGACTTTTACGTGGAGTCCATTTGCTCCACTAAACTTGATGTTTCACACTCCGCTCGTTATGGCTCCATCTTCTTGTTCCTCTCTGGTCTTCTGCTGGCAACCTTCTGGGGTCATTCTCTGACTGACCAGTTGACTTCCATCAGTGGAGCGGTCCAGGAGAGCAGCACTGAGCATGTGCTGTCTGGTGGAGTGCTGGTCAGCACTTGCTTCTTTATCATGGGTAAGTCAATCTCTCTCAAGCGTTCCAGTGAAGCGGAGAAGTCTAGGTTTACTCTGATAAGGAACACATCCACACACACACACACACACACACACACACACACACACACACACACCCGATTTGGATCTCCTGCTACTAGTTTATTTGAAGAGGTGTTCCCCAAATCCACTGTGAAAATAAATGTGCAATGAATACATTTTTCAATAAATACAACTTTATATTAATTAGAAAAGTGAAAAGTGGGTGCACAAAAAGCATTCAACAGAAAAATAAAACGCAACAGACAAATATAATGTGTAATACTGTATTATATGACATTACATATATAAAGCATAATATAATGTCTGTCTTTGCCACTAGGTGGTAGTGAGAGATAATATAGTCTCTCTTTAACTGAACGCTAAAGATAACACGGTGTCATAATAAAGACCCGCGAGTAAACAAAAATAATGCAACAAAATTAAGTTGCAAAATAATAAGTTAAACTAAATATTAATGAATCGAGCAAACAGCAGAAACATTATTAGTGCATCGGTTACATAGGGTCTCAGCTGTGTCGATATAAATTAGACTTCATACTAAGGAAGTGTAAGGAGTATATTATATATAGCATATAGACATATTTATATATGTTTATTATTGCTATTGTTATTTTATTTATTTATATAAAACATTTTTTATCTAAGTACAGTAGAAAAAGTATTTATCAGTTTCTGGGACACGGGGAGCTAAAATCAATCCAGACATATTCACACTTGGGACACACACATTGGTTGGTGGCCAACCAATCAGAGAGTGGAAAAGACACACACACACACACACACACACACACACACAAACATGTAATTTTAGAGGTCCTAAAGTAGATTACTTTCGTTACCAGGAGAGAAACCATAAATTTGCAAAAAAAAAAAAAATCAAATGTGATGCACAATGTCTGTTGTATTCAAATGTCCTTGTCTTTTTCTATTGTGTGCGTGTTCCTTCAGCCGATAGTGTGCTGTCAGCACCATCTTCCAGTGGTCAGAAGGGAACACTAGTGGGTTACTCGCCCACTGGGACGCCTCTGTATAACCTGATGGGTGACACGCTCCAGCACACATCCCAGTCCTTGCCTCGCTTCATCAAGGACTCGCTCAAACAGATCCTGGAGGAGTACGACTCGCGCCAGATCTTCTACTTTCTCTGTCTCAACCTGGTACGTCAAACCCTGTCCGAGTTCCATCCTGTGACTGTGACGCTACCGGCCGTGTCCGTCTCCCCTCAGGCCTTCACGTTTGTGGAGCTCTTCTACGGCGCGTGGACCAACAGTCTGGGCTTGATCTCTGATGGCTTCCACATGCTGTTCGACTGCTCCGCGCTGGTGCTGGGTCTGTTTGCTGCTCTCATGACCAGATGGAAAGCCACCAAGATCTATTCTTATGGGTGATTCAGTGAATTCCTGCTCCTACATCTCTGTGTTATACAACAGATTTTCTTTCCCCAAATGAATCCCGTTAGCAAATGGTCTGAAGATTTAAGATGGATGAGAAGGAAATGAAGATCTTAGTGGGATGTAGTAGTCTGATAAGGGTTTGCCTTCATTGCTACAAAGTTCAAAAGGCTAAATCCCCACTATTACTGCTTACAGCTACAATTGCATGCTCACACTAGTTTACCTCATTCTGGTTTAAATGAGTAAAGCTATTGTTAAATTATTTTATTTGCGTTCTAGAAGATTCTGCAACTTTTTGGTGACACATCTGAAACCTGAAACTCGCCCACTGGCCCACTCTACTTCATACAAAAAAAATCTACATGGATCTTCTCAACATATAACATTAAAAAGACTAATAATTATCATCTAGGGTTTAATGAATAACCAAATCTAAAATCAACGGCGCACAAACAACATAGAAATATCCATCCACTTTCGGAACCACCTTTTCTAATTCTGAGCTAGTCCCTGGGCCTAAAACTCTGGGCCTGTAGGCGAGACACACCCTGGAGGGATGGCCAACCAATCACTGACTGGGACACGCATACACATTCACACACACATTTGTTCATCGACAGACTCCAAAATGATCCAATTATTAACTTATTCAATCGGTTTAGCCATCAATCATCCGTCTCTTGTGACATTTATTCCTCAGCTTCCCATCAGGAGAATACAAGTACCTGTGTTGTGATTTCAGATACGGTCGTGTTGAGATCCTTTCTGGCTTCATCAACGGCCTGTTCCTCATGGTCATTGCCTTTTTCGTCTTCGTTGAGTCCGTCACCAGAGTGATCAACCCGCCAAACATCAACACGGACATGCTAACGGTACATACATTCTCCCTGAAACAAAACCAGTCGCGGAGTTTGGACAAAACATTCAAGTTCAGTTTATTTATAAAGAGCTTTTCCCCGACTTGGACTGTGCCAAAGCAGCTGTGTGAATTGAAATCATAGTTGCAATTAGGTGCAATTAGGTTATGACAATGTCTAGGAAGACAAATCTCTCTGATGGAGCGAGACCAAATAAACCTAGAGATGCGACTCACTGATGCCTTTCACTGATCACTTTTGAGATGGTGGTGCAAACAAACGCTCCAGGAAGCCAAAAGTGAAGTCATCACTCATCTGATGCTTCTAGAAGATGCTATCTTTCCACAGCTGTCAAAGCAACATCTTCTCCATCCTGGTTGCAACAACACTCCTCTGGATCTCAGGAGAGGAGTGAGAACAAGGACAGAAAAGGATATTAGCACCGTTTAGTGCTTAAAAAGTCGCTGGAATAATTTTACATTGCGTAGCCGCATTCTGAATCTACGTGTTGGGCAAAGACCGTTACAGTAATCTCACCTTGAGGTCATAAAAGCATGTAAGAGTCTTTCTGCATCCGGCCTAGAGAGCATATGATGCAGCTATGAGTTATTCCCGAGGTGAGAAATGCAGTTCTACCTACGTTATTGATGTGAGGTTATGATGTCTATTTGGAGTCAGACAATTGTCTGGTGCATTATTCTTTAAGTTAGAGTCAATAAGTAATTTGGTTAAGCATGAGAACACGTTTTATCATCCAATCACTTTTAGTTATTGAAACAATCATATACAGAATTTTTAAATTGTGAGATTTTGTACGTCAGTTCAGCCAACATTTGCTTTTTGACTGAGGTGAATGTCACACCAAAAGTGTTTGTTTTTGCAGCCGGTGTCGGTCGGTGGACTCATCGTCAATCTGGTGGGAATCTGCGCCTTCAGCCACGCCCACTCGCACGGGGCGTCTAAAGGAGGCTGCAGCGGGCAGGATCACGGCCACTCGCACTCACACGGGCACAGTCACGCAAACGCCGAGCACAGTCACGGAGGCCATGGACACACTCACGGCCACGCCCATTCCCACGGCTCTCATGGAGGGGGCATGAACGCCAACATGAGAGGTGAGCTAAATGATGGTGGAAATGAATACCACGATATTTTCCAAAATGGCGAATATTCATATTGTATCACGGTTATTTGAGTACACAACAAAAATGATAATGTATTCATTTTAAGTTTTAAAAAGTTACAATTGGCAAAAGTAGCAGCTATTTTAAACGATACATTTTGCTACAACTGTCCGCCATATTGTTTACTTTTATATTTAGCATTAATTTTACGTAAATAAAAAAACCTATAATAAGATTATTTACACTGTATGTGTACGTAAAAACGGTTAACATCTGTTAACAAGGATTGAGAGCTTGAATAAGTTTGATGAAACTCCACAGTTTGATTGAGCAGCCTGTCTTTCACTATAGTAAAGTGTGAATGCAAATGTCTTTCTCCATTTTACCCACACTGTCATAAAAAACCAGCCGCTGTTAGCGTTAGAGATAACTGAATTTAATCTGTTTTTAATTTTCTGATTTAGCTCAGCAAAGTCAAATACGCTTTATTAATTGTAATTCATTTTATGAGATTAGAGCTCATCAGAATTTGTCAGTCATTTTTTATTTAATTTATTTGCTACCGATTATTCATATGCTAATGTTTAGTGTTTACAAATATCATGATTTTGCCATGCTGCTGCCATGTTAACAGATTTCTGTGGATTGTCCAAAGTGTCGCTTTGGATATAACGAGACAGTTTCAGGATTTTGTGTGTTTTACTACTTTCCCTGTAACCCTGTGATACAGTGACAATAACGGCATTCTATTATCTATTATAGCATAAATGTACAAATGTGGATTCTGGGAGCCATGATCAGCTGAAACAAGATGAACTGTCTTGCTTTGCATGTGATGAGTCTCATATAATAGTTTCACCTCGTAAAATGCTATACTGTAATGAATGTTCCGATTTTCAAGTTTGACCTGGATTCACAATCAGAAGGTCTGTAATTTCGCCTGAAATAAGCAGGTTTCGGTTGTGTAAGTTGAACCTGTGTGATCTTCTGAACTGCCTTTTGCTTTCTCCGCAGGAGTGTTCCTGCACATTCTCGCCGACACGTTCGGCAGTGTGGGTGTGATCATATCCACTGTTCTCATCCGACAGTTCGGGTGGCTGATCGCTGATCCCATCTGTTCGCTTTTCATCGCTACGCTGATTTTCCTCAGCGTCATTCCCTTGTTGAAGGACGCCTGTGAAGTTCTGCTCCTGAGAACCCCACCTCTGGATGAGAAGGATCTGAACTTTGCCCTGGAAAAGGTACAGTAGATGGACAGAGGTTTTATCCCTGTGGTGGCGCACGCTCGTTACCCCTGGCGTGTCGTTTCAGATCCAGAAAATAGAAGGTGTTCTGTCCTACCGTGACCCGCACTTCTGGAGACATTCCGCCAGTGTGATTGCTGGAACCATCCATCTCCAGCTCATGTCTGACGTCGTGGAGCAACGAATCATTCAGCAGGCAAGAACGCTGCTTCATTACTGTAGAATAACTTTACCTTACTTTATTACGGATTTCTTCTGATCCTCAGGTCTCGGCTGTGCTCAAGGACGCTGGAGTTAATAATCTGACTGTACAGCTGGAAAAAGAGGCGTACTTTCAGCACATGTCGGGCCTCAGCGCCGGGTTCCACGAGGTTCTGACCATGACTCAGCAAATGGAGTCCATGAAATATTATAAAGACGGCACATGTATAATGTAAAATGTTTTACCTTTTATAATATTGAGAAATAAAGAGCTTGACGTGTTTTAATTTTGTGTGTTTTTAGAGCATGTTAGCATGTGTTGTACCTGAATGAAATGAGATGAGTTTGTCTTATGTAATATAAGCGCAATATACACGCATGACTTCTGGTGTTTCCAACAACATTCTCTACTGATTGAACTAAATGGAAACATAATTGTGATCATACATACAAACTTCATGTTCATAAAAATAATGAACTTAAGTGTGTGCAGAAACTATAAAAACGAGAATAAACCATACTGACTTTAAAGTTAATTTATCTTACAATTGAAGTACTATATTTAAAAAAATACAATTCTTAATATTATTTTAAACCACCCAGACCCCACAAAAATCAGTCACGTCAGAAAAGATCAAGCAATTCTCGTCATGAAAACATTTGCACATTACTTTTGTTAATATGTTAACTTTGTTAACTACCACATTAGTATAAAAACATTATTGTAAAAAAATGTGGTTAAAAGCGTACGTATGGCAACAATATATTGTTTATAATAACATAGCAGCCTTGGTTCGTTTGGCACGCCCTCGTAAGTCACGTGATCACTAGTCGCCTGAGAAGCGCATTAGGATCTGGTGCTGGCAAGCCAATCACCGTGGGATTATTTTCAAAGACAGCCAATCACGTTCAAGCGAGCGACAATTTAAACCACGGAGCGGCGCACGATAACGTTAGCTACTCCAGCAGTTCTTCCTGCATTTTGTGTATCGTCTCGCAGCAACAATCGTCCAGAAAAATGGCTTTCCGTGTCACACGAGTAAGTTTCGATACGTTTACTTTTTAAATAAGTTGTTTTACTAAAAACAAAACCCGTTGAGACCAAATTGATTAAGTTCAAACAATGTTTGTGCTCGTGAAATGCATGTGTGTGTGCTAACTTCCGAGAACGTACAATATATGTATCTTGGTTACGATTTTACCTCAATTTTGCCATTTAACTGTGTATTATTTTCGGAGATTCATTTCGTTTTTTTAGCATTTTAGCTTTTTCATCAACGCGAGGCTCGCGATCGATTCGAAAGGGTGACTCGCGAAATATTTGTAATCTGCTATCTTATGAGAAATTGCGTTACATTTAAGTATATGACAAGAAACCTACGTTTTTCACGTGGTTTTCGCGTGGTTTCTTTTTTGCGTTTTCTATTCATACTATTCCATTTCAATTCTCGGCGAGATTTGGGCCTAGTCAGTCGACTTCTCGAAACATGCGGTTTATTGCCGGTCTTCGCGCCATTTGTTACTTGTCTACAATTAATTAAATGTTCAGTGTGTAATACAAAAAATACACTGAGTGGTACAGACGACATCGACCGTTCACCATCCGCCACTAACTTATACCATCATCTAACCGCTTGTGTTCCTCTCTCCATCCCCAGAACTCTCGCCTGAACAGCACCAAGAACCAGAACGCTCTGCCCGGCAAAGCAGCTGCACCTGCCAAGCCCGGACTGAGACCCCGGGCCGCACTGGGAGAGATCGGCAACAACCCGCTGACACGACAGGCTGCGGCCGCTGCCAAGAAGGTGCGGCTGAGTTCTGGGCCTGTGGAGCGTCTGTCTGACCCTGATGACCCGTTCTCTGCTCACAGGATGGGAAGAGCGAGCCCAGTGCTGAGGTGGTGGTGGTGAAGGCACCTGTGGTCGTGCAGCTCAAGAAGATCACCTCTGTGGTTGAGCAAGCCCAGGTGACTCCAGTGCTTCTTACTGGTCAGGAGACCTAATGACATCACCATTGTGGTTTGAAAAGATGGCGCGCGTTCTAGATTGACAGACATGTGCCTGATGTGCTTTGATACGATTGTGTGCTTGTTGTAGTTTTATTAAGTGTTCTTCACGTCAAAGCTGCATTCATACTTCAATTAACTTTAACCCTAGAAGGATGTTCCTTTGGCCCCGCAGTTGAGTGAAAAGGACAGGAAAGTTATCAATGGAGAGGTTGGTAGTTGTAAAGCTTAATTGCCGTCATAAGAAGCTCTTCTGTAGTTCAGCCGCTTGCTACACAACTTTTGCACTAAGCTTGGCTCTTTTAAAAATTGGCTATTGCCATTTAAAATGCCCACTGTTTCTCAACTCTAGAGCCTTCTCTGTGCAGGACTTGAGTGAGATGCCTGCTGATCCCATGGAGATGTCCGGCTGTACTGCAGAGGATCTGTGTCAGGCCTTCTCTGACGTCCTGGAGGTCTCTGCCATCAAGGACGTGGATGCGAATGACAGCGACAACCCCATGCTCTGCAGCGAATACGTGAAGGACATCTATGTGTATCTCCGCCAACTTGAGGTTTGAAGGCATCATTTAGTCACTTGATGCACCGAGTCTAACGCGTGTGTAACTTCAGCACGTCATTTTTTGTTGCTGCTCCTGACTTGAACTGTTTCTCCCAGGTCAAGCAAGCTGTGAGGCAGAACTATCTACAAGGACGGGAAGTGACCGGCAACATGCGAGCCATTCTCATCGACTGGCTCGTCCAGGTCCAGATCAAGTTCAGGCTTCTGCAAGAGACCATGTACATGACCGTGGCCATCATCGATCGCTTCCTTCAGGTGGGTTTGCTGTTTTTGTTATCCTCGAGGTTAAGGTCTAACCTGCTTGCTGGTTTGTCCAGGATCACCCGGTTCCTAAGAAACAGCTCCAGCTTGTCGGCGTCACCGCCATGTTCCTAGCCTCCAAATACGAGGAGATGTACCCGCCTGAGATTGCAGACTTTGCTTTTGTCACAGACCGCGCCTACACCACCTCTCAGATCCGAGAAATGGAGATGAGCATCATGAGGGTTCTGGACTTCAATTTTGAAAGACCTCTAC
Source organism: Paedocypris sp. Pulau Singkep (assembly GCA_017309775.1). NCBI lineage: Eukaryota > Metazoa > Chordata > Actinopteri > Cypriniformes > Paedocypris > Paedocypris sp. Pulau Singkep. Next base: position 765,735 of record MU204310.1, read on the forward strand.
CGCTGCAGTTCCTCAGAAGAGCATCCAAGATCGGAGACGTATGTTTGCGGAGTGTCCTCTGATCCGGACGTCGGTTTGTTCTGACTTGATGGCTTTTGAACACTAGGTCACCGCAGAGCAGCACACTCTGGCCAAGTATTTCCTGGAGCTCACCATGCTCGACTACGAGCTGGTCCATTTTCCTCCTTCCCACTTGGCTTGTGCTTCCTATGTCCTCGCTCTGAAGGTCTTCAACAGTGGAGAATGGGTAGGTTTTGAAGCCTGTCTGTTTGCTGCGTCGTTCCTATGTTTCCTTCTCCGCAGACTCCCACTCTTCAGCATTACATGGGCTACACAGAAGACGAGCTGCTTTTTGTGATCCAGCACATTGCTAAGAACATTGTGAAGGTGAACGATGGACTTTCTAAGCATGTGGTGAGTTATTTTTTTCCCCCAATAAATCTTCTCCAGCTGAACTTCAGTTAACACCTTTTTGCTCTTCCTCCAGGCTGTGAAGAACAAGTATGCCAGTCAAAAGCAGATGAGGATTTCTTCAATCGCACAACTGAAATCCTCTTACGTCAAGGACCTTGCGACGCAGGTCATGTAGAGGAGCGGTTTAAAGGACTTGAGCACCGTGTGCTACCTCTGTACAATCTGTATAATTTATGCATGTTTTTAGGCATTAGTTTCAGATGTTTTATTTTCCACTGCCTTTTAAGCTAACCTACACGTTGTTCCTGTACAGCACGTTGCAAATAAAGTTTTAGCTGTTTTAATGGAAAATTCATTTCCTCTGTTCCTTCTGTTTTCTACTATGTTGCGGTTTCTTTGTTCAGCCATGTGTTGTCAAACAAAAGCTTTTTGTGAGCTTCGGATTTTACTTGTGTCGCTCATGGAACAGTTTGGTTTCACTGAGCTGGTTAATCTAACGTTTCAAAATCGTTATACCCTTGCTGTCACGGAACTAAGTAATTGGTTTTGACGTTAACGTTGTTGCACTGACTTTATTCCATTCTTTGTTGCGGTTGAGTAGAGCAGCTAGTATAGTTGGCTAATGATGCTACCTTGTCTAATTGTTCCAAATTTGATCAATTTCTTTCCACTTCTCCCCTAAACACATCTTCCTCAATTAGTCTTTTTTTTTTTTTTTTTTTTTTTTTTTTTTTTTTTTTTTTTTAGAGCTGGGTATGATATTTCATTCTGACTGGATGTCTGTCACGAGTCTATGGTATCC
>MU204310.1:767050-854010 GCA_017309775.1 Paedocypris sp. Pulau Singkep
TTTTTTTTTTTTTTTTTTTTTTTTTTTTTTTTTTTTTTAGAGCTGGCTATGATATTTCATTCTGACTGGATGTCTGTCACGAGTCTATGGTATCCTAGAGGGGTTGAGCCGCAAATTCGGCTGCTTTGTGTCCACCACAACGAAAATAAGAGTCGAGCCACCGTAGCGCAACACTTCAGCATTTAATGCAGTTCGTACACTTCTGCTCACAATCATCTCAAAGACTCATAACAGACGCTCTCTTCATCCGCTCTCAGTCCATCTACACCTCCCAGCAGGGCCGATACACTCGTCCCACCATGCACCTCATGGTGTCTCTCCGGATGATGGCCACGCTCGGGCTGGACTCGGAACCCAGTTCTCGCCGCTCTGGACTCAGGATGTTCTCGGGAAGGCTGAGATGAGTCACTCCTCGTCCCAGAGAAGTCAGGGTCTTCAGCAGGCTGGAGTCGGCCACCACGATGATCCTGGGTTTGCCTGGTGGGGCCTTCAGACTGTTCTCCTCCAAGATCTCGCTCAGGCCCTGCAGGTCTGGATCCACCTCATCTGATTTGCTCAGTGGAACGGCGGAGGATCCGATGTAGGATTCAGACAAGAGTGCAAGTGTGATGAGGATGGTCCCGCAGGAGAACTTCATTCTGGATTCCGAGGCTGGTTCTGCCGTGTGATATTGGGGTCTGCGAGCTGGTTTGGTGATGCTGGAGATCTGGTTGGCTTATAAAGGCGTACCGATTGGATCTGCCACGTTGGCGTGGAGTTATCACAACACTTGAGATGTTCCAAGTGTCTGAGTAATAAAAACCCTACAGTGACTCCATTCAGCTTCTGATGAGGAACCTGATGAGCTCAAGTGCTTTGTTTGGTGGACAGATCATTACGGTTTCTTGCAACCCGTCTTGGGCTTTTGATGAAAACTGCAGGGATCTTCTTCACGGAAGCTTCCAAAATCTAATCAGACTTTCATCCAAACAATCTGAGATATTAATTCACACGTTTTCAAAAAGGAAAAGCAGCTTTTCAATTCCTTTCGAGCATCCTTCACACTGAAGTGGAGGAAGAATCTGCCAGAAATGTTTTTCACATCGCAGCATGTTCTTCTTTCTGAATGAAAAGAAAACTTTTTTAAAAATATATTGACAAAACATACGGTATTCTATATGTATAAAAATCAGCCTTTCTGTTTGCGTCTTGTTTACATTGTAAGCACAATTTGACTGTTTTCATTGTTTACATTTATTGTCTGTCTATAGATATCGTCTTTACTTTTGTTAAACAAAAAATGTGTTGTTGTATTGAGCAGCTCTGTTGCCTCAGACTTTGTTCTCCCTGTGCTTGCGTGGGTTTCCTCTGGGTCTCCGGTTTTCTTCCATAGAGCAAAACAATGTTTTGTGCAGAATTGGAGCCTGGATAATTGAGTGAGAGTGTGAATGTGTGTCCTGGGTTTTGATTGGCTGACGACCAGTCCAGACGGTATGTCATACCTTCAGCTCCAGAGTTTCTGGGCTCCAGCTCCACATGACCAAGAATTGGATTTAAGCGTGTGTTTGAATCTGTATAATTATTGCATACATGTGTGTACTCAATGAAAACTAAACATTTTTACACAAACGTGTAACACACAAACTGTAGCCTATTTTGATGCAACTTCGTATGTTTAAAAACAATTTGGCAGAAATGCAACAACACGTAAAGTGCTAAAAGCGGTTTCCTGTAGCATTAACAGTAAATTCCATGACCAAAACACTTTCCCTCACACTTGTCGTCTACTGGCAAACACAAGAGGAGGGCGGTCCGTGTCACCGTGGCAACAGCGGCAGCAAACGCCGGATCTCTTTTCAAAGCCTGAGACTAAGAGAAGCGTCAAACTGCGCTTTGGGAAGGTTTCTAGTTACTGGAACCGTCTTTCAGATGACATTTTAAAGACGATGGCCATGGCAGGGCAGGAAGACGAGCAGCACAAGCCAAACGTGAAGTTTTCTCCTGGAAGCGAGTGTCCAGAGGTGAGTCCAAACATCTCCAGGTGGCCATCTTCTCCTCAGCGGCTTCTCTTCTTCTTTCTCTTCCCGCGGCTCTTTCAGGACACACGCGCGACCACCCGAGAGCAGAAGCGCGGACACCCGGGACTCCTCTCGATGGACAGGCCCGGAGAAGCGCCGGGGGTCAGTACCTGTCGAGATGCCTTCAAGAGCCCGCAGCTCATCGGCGTTCGAATGAAAGGTAAAGGCGACACTTGCGGACACACGCGCACACGCACACGCACGCACGCACGCACGCACACACACACACACACACACACACACACACACACTACACACACTAATGTGTTTATGTTGACCTACGATAACGAATGTGTTTTAATTTTGCGAGAACAAGTGATTGGTCAGTAGCCGGTGGGCGGAGTCTATTCGCTGGTTGATCAGTAACAAATCCCCAAATTCACTTTTACTGCTGGTCACACTTGCACCAGAGTCAACCAATCACAGTGAAGGACACACATTCACACTTTCTCATTCTCACTTCATAAACGGTAGATTATCGGACAATTAAAAAGAAAAAAAACAACAACAACAGGAATAAAGAAACAGTATGCAGGTGTAATAAACATTACACAAAATAAACAAAATGATAAACAATATTGATTTTTATTGTCATTCTGCTACACAAGTAGTAGAACGAAATGTCGTTTCTCGCAGGACCACGGTGCTACACACACAACTAAGTACACGTTCACACAAATAGACTGCACAAGATATTTACATGAATTACATGAACATGAGATTGGATTGTGCAGAGGATATTTTTGTACACGAGGCTCTAAAAAAGGAAACCTTTCGTAAACATTAGTGCAAATAGATTTTTGTATAAAGTGACTGGTGTGCATTTAGTGGGTGAGATGAGTGAGCAGTCTGGTAGACCGAGCTTCTTAAGAGACTGTTTCTTTTAGACGTTTCTTTGCTTCTTTTTGCTACGGTATCTTCTGCCTGATGGCAGGAGCTGAAAGAGGTTGTGGTCCTTCACGAGGCTGGAGCATCGCTTTAGGAGGTTTACGTGTGTTTTCATAATTTGTTTTACAATTTATTTTAGGAAAACGAACAGAACTTTTGGAAAGACTCATTGTTCAAAAAGTAAGGTAGGTTTTACACATTTCCACTATAATTTGTGCAAACTATATGAATGTGTGTGTGTGTGTGTGTGTGTGTGTGTGTGTGTGTGAAGTTTTCCCTTAAGACTAACTCAAGCAATACTTTAAATTGCCAATGCTGGGCCTTTTTTAGTTATTATTGAGTCACACAATCATGATTGAAAAATATATATTGAGAAAATATAATACAAAAAATGGTTTATACAAATATATTGTTAGATGAAGGTATTCATAGTTATACACCAAAACACACATGCACAAGATTTTGTTGCCAACTTATATAACATGTAACTTGATTGATTCCGTTCACCCCGACTCTGCCCATGTTCTTTAGTGCAGGCTGACTTCTTGATCTTTCTCTTTCATTAAAGGGACGAGATGGAGGCGGAGCTGAATGCCTGCCCTCCAAAACGTGACTTCTGCTCGGTGACTAAAGCAGACTACATGGGGCAGGGCTTCGAGAGCACCGAGCCAGACATCATGGTGGGTCTTGGGAAAATGAAAATCTGATTTCTGATTAACTGAGGTTATTATTGTCCTACAACTGGATGTGGACGAGGGTTAAGTGACAGAGAAGCTGGTGAGTCTTGAGCTTCAGTGGGCCATGCAAGGGAATCTTTGGTGGTCTTGTCATCTTCAAGTTATCTCCACTTCTTGGACCTTCTTTAAACAAATTGAGGGTTTATATAGATATTTTACACTCGTATTATTGGGATTCTAGTCATTTATTGCAATTTGGTTTGATTAGTTACTGTTTATTTAAAGGTTTTGTATTTCCAATTTCTTATTCACTTTTCTGTTTGTGGGCCACGGGGAGCTGGAGCCAATCCCAGCAACTCTAGGCCTGAAGGCGGGGCAAATTATTTAAACCTAGTCTAAAATGATCACCAATTTTGATATTGTTTGCCATATTGACAATCCTACTCACTTAACTTTACTGTAAATGCCAGATATTGCCTATAGATTATTAAATACCGTATTAACTGGACAGTGCCCTCTATGGTTGACCCATGTAATTGAAACTTGCTGTTTCAAACTCGCATGTTTGAACCATTATTGTCCTGAAGGGGCGCTGTAGAGCCACAACTTTAATTTTCACACTCGTAAAATCGTGGAAGCTGTTCTGCTTGTCAGGTTTTTTCTACCTTTGGAATTGTTTGCTGAATACATTTCCTGAACAATTCCAAACTGAGTGTGTCTGTAAGTAAGAATCAATCAAAAGAGGCCGATTGTTCTGTGACGATGTGTTACCTCACAATAATAATACTAAACATCCTAACCATTACAATTTGAGATGTACTTCCTCAGACTAAATCTATAATTATACTAAAAATATTAAATACGAATAAATAATAAATAACTGTACATTATTCTATCCTAAATTTATTTTTGGTCACAACGGCGAGAATCTACTGACTTAGATTCTCTAAAAAAACACAAACACTGAAGAAAACATTTGCTTTTCATAATCTTGTCTCCTGTAATTTACCTCTCAATTTCCTGTGTATTATTCTGGTAATGGAGTGATTTTCCTATGATGAGAAATACTTTACGCGCTTTAATTCAGGTTCCAGAAACACTTTTTTTCTCTAATGTGTACTTAACATCTTGTGACTTACAGGATTACGATCTTTGTGCTGATCAGGCCATTACGTTTTGGAGTGAAAACTATCAAAAAATACAGGTCAGTATTGTACTTTTGTCCCAATGAAAATTTTAAATTGTCGTCTATGCGATCCCGCAATATAACTGACTACCAACGACAATACATTTGGTCAGTTTGCACAAACGTTTGCTAGGAACGTTTTTTCATATTTTTCTGATGCACATGATGCAGTTGCTAACAAGAGCGTTGCTTCTTGTGTTTTTAGCGTCAGGATTTTTCAATTCTTGTTAGTGACCAGAGCATCTTAGTTAATACTGTAAAGCAGTTCAGCGCTCTTTATTTAGCCGGTGGTGTGGAGATGAGACTCCATCACAGTCTCTTGTGAGATGAAACCAAGATGTTTGGCTTCACAGCATTGCAGAGTTCCAGAAACAAGATATTACAGTTTTGAAATATGTTGGCACGCTCAAGCTAATGACATCAGTCACTTTAAATGCTCTGATTGGCCTATGATTGCTTTATTATTTTGGCTCTGAGGATAATACACTATGATACAGGCCTACTGAGGCGAAACATGAACAATTGACCGTTGGTGAAGGTTACCACGTAGATAAATATTTTCCTCTTTCTACACTTATGGTCAGTGATTTTTTAAAAAGTAGATATTGATAATGAGATTCCATAGATTCATGACACTTTTTTGTTTTAATAGAACAAAAACCCCGATCATGAAAAAATAAGACAGAAAAAAATGGTCACGTATACTAACCCTTCAGACTGAATCTCCTAAATTGACTAAAAAAGTAAATGACTAAATCAGTTGTTTTTTTTAAATAAAAGGTAGGAAACAAATCACTAAAGAAAACAAGAGCAAGATCCCTTTAGGCCAAAACACGAAAAGCACAAAGTAGTGACCTCTAGCGGTCAGATCTGATGCAAAGAATTCAACAATTCTATTGTTTTACTGCATACATTTATTTTTTGTGTATATTACATTTTAAGGTTATTTTTTTATATCATATTTATTATTTAAAATATTTGTTAAAATTATATAAGTTCAAGTTCAGTTTATTTATAAAGCGCGCAAGCACACGCGCGTTGAATTGTTTTCAATCTCTCATTTAATTAGCGATGTCGGACTTTCACATCCGTGAATAGTGTTTTATTGACATTTTATGCGTTTTTCTTTTCACAGGGTATGACAAACGTCAAACAATCCCAGGACAGTCCCTTTAAAAGAAACTCTATCTTCCGCAACGATCAGCCCATCTCTGAATGATGCGGACGGGATGGACACACGTCATCAATCCGAGCGACGTAATGCAACAAACGTGAAATAAATCCACTGAAAGCAACTGCTCACTCTCTATCACTGGTTGTGAAGCCGAGTCCTTCAGTGTGGCTGATGTTCTCCTGAGACCTTCAGCTCAATAGAATCAGCACTGTTAAGACCCCGGCTTTGTGTCTATAGTGCCTGCTGGTCCCAGGACAGTGGCGTCCATATGCTGGTCTCACAGAAGCACGTGGGGTTTGATTTCCCCAGCTCTCGGCTTTCTGCTCATCTGTGTGTTTCCTCTGGGAGAACAGCTTGCACCAGTCAATACACACACATGCGCCACATCCTTTTAGAAGCTTCCTGTCAGAGTTCTCCTGTCTGCGGATGTACAGTAGGTTTTTATGGAGCGTCGTCTCTACTGACCCATTTCATTCAAAAGTGGGACGATTCTCACGAGTGTCACTTCTCGGATGTGAGTAAATGGCAAGATGAGCCAAACCCTGGTTTCTCAATTACTGAGAAAGACCTCAAATTTGCTTGATTACAATTATCACGGCTCTCCGAAAGTCCCCAGATTTTTGAAAGTTCCTGAGAATAGTCACAAGATGATGTCATCACTATTCAGCAGCAGTTAACAGTAATGACCAGGAGCTTTTATTACATGGTTTCAAAAAAATACTTCTGATAAAAACATTTTTAACATGGTATACTGTACTATATAAATAATTTACATTAACAATAAATAAATAAATAAATACAATAAAACATTTTTATGTTTTATAGTTTTGTGTATATAACTGTTACACTAACTGTAAGAATTATTCAGAATTTCTCACTTGGTGTTTTTTCCTCATTACGTAATTTCAGTTTTTTATATTTGGTTTTAAATTATTCAATTCTCCTTATTGCACAATTATTCGAAATGTCAAATGACATATTACAAACTTCTTATTCGCTTGTAAATGTTTTGTTATTACCAAGTGTTTTATACAAAAGTCTCTAAATTTGTTGTCATTTTTGAACATTGTATATTATTATAATTTGGTTTGAGTAGTAAACCATTATCAATCAAAAAGAAATCCTAAAAATGCTTTTAACTTTGTTTATTGCTACAAAATATCTTACATGAACTTGGATATACATATATACAAATATTACAGAATGGTGCTGGAGCCCAGCGCGATACACCATTTACAAATCAACGATCGAATATAGAAAACAAGTTTGATCTAAACAACAACAAAAACAACAACAGCACAACTGTATAAAAACCCAGATTTTACAGAACAGGCTGATATTAAACATCCAAATCGACCTTCTGAAGAGACGCAGCGCGTGAGGCTGAGACAGAACAAATGTACGCAGCACTTCTCCTGATGACTTCCTGTCATCAGCACAGCTCTCAAATAACATAGACATCTGTCTTCTCTCCCAGAAGCCAATACGTTCTCATTTTGCCTTTGCCCTGAAAGAGAGCAACATAAATCAATAGCTTTCAGAAGAGCACTCAGGGCGCGAGAAACCGGATCAGAGCGAGCAGAGCTGAACACAGAATCAGACCAAAACATCAGACACACCTTCATCTCCACGTCTCCTCGCAGCTGGAGGTCAAAGTAGCCAAACTCGTCCAAAGCCTCCTTGGTGGCCGAGGAGACGTGAATCTTCAGAGCTGTGAAGGATACAGATCGTCCAATGTCATTCAGCCATTTACATTTCGGACTTACTGAGAGGAATGTGAATTATTACGCTTTACTCTGGCAAAATGGTCTGGCGTGGTAAAACACACTCGCCGATGGCTGATGCCGCATTATTGTTATTTACGCATTAGAAAGATGATGGTGACTTTGCATTTCCAGTTTGATTGCGAACAGAATGTTTTATGAAATTAATTCAATTTGGTCATGTTATTTTCAAGTGTTTTTCACTGCAATTTTGTTTCTAACATTCTAAATTTCTAACAAATGAACAAAAATGCTTCACCATTTGCTAAAATATTTTTTGCTGATTCATCAATTTTGCACACAACAAAAAAAAAAAACAAACCGACAAACTCAGAGGACAACCACCTTTTTTTTCATTTCAATAACGAGCCGATCAGTTTCGTTCAGCGAATAGATCTGGAGTTCTGCGAGTGAATGATTGCGCTTTCAGAAACTCCGGCAATAGAAGACGTCACTCATCATCAAATATGAATGTTTGCTACATAAATAGAATTGATCGGAATTTGACGGCGCAGAACATCCGGTGTTGAGGAAACTCAGCAGTTTGTTATCGTGTCCCACTGGTGACAATTGAGATGAGCTTTCTAGTCTGTGGCACCACGTCATAGTGTAAACCTCCAGAGCAGAGCAGAGCAGAGCAGGAGCGCCGGGGTCAGACTTCCCCCATCAGGTTCATTACACCACACCATGCTTCCCAGAGTCTCTACAGACCCAGTTACATGCTTGTGCTTTAGTGGCTTTATTTTTGCTGAGAGTGTGAATGTGTGTGTCTCTGTCCCACTCTGTGATTGGTTGGTCAATCGATCTAGATCAGGGGTGGGCAAACTACGGCCCGTTAAGTGTTTTAATCCGGCCCGCCGCACTTCAAAAAAATCTGACTTTCATTTAATTTTTACACGAAAATCCGGTTAATTTGTTATGAAGGGTTATTACATTTTTTTTTAAAAAAGCAGAACCATAAACGCAAAATGTATGTAAAAGAATTGTACTAGTGTATTTTATACTGTTAGTCTATGGAATCAGATGCCAAAAATATCAAACTTAAATTTCTAACAAACACACAAAAATCGTCACGTAACTTTTTTTTCAGCTTCAGATTTTTCCTCCATTTCTTTTTTTTTTAATATATATTTTTTTAGACTTCTGGCACAGGCTTCACTTAGGGGCGGCCCTTACTCTTATTGGCTGGTGAGAATGTGATTGACAGCTCCAGGACAGGAAGCTCGGTCCGGCCCCTTTGTCAAATGTTAGAACCCAATGTGGCCCGCGAATCAGAAAGTTTGCACACCCCGGATCTAGAGTGTGTTCCGCCAGCTCCCCATATCCCAGAAAACGAGTAAGTGGCAGAAAAAGGATGGATGGTAGAAACTCCGTGTGTCTGTTGGCTTTCACATCCAAATCACTCGCAGAGAAGTGCACCGGAATAGTGCACGCAAAACATTCATCAAAAGTGCAAGAAAACATTTTACCGTAATGACTGGAGTGCAAGAAAATCATGTTGAAAAAGTAATGGTGAATCTGAATATTAAAAACAAGTTTTAAGTAGTAAAACTGTACAGTTGGTCTGAAGTTCTTCAGATTATGATACAGATTTTTTAACTGCCCTTTGCATGTTAAATATAAGTATATATACTTTACAATAAAAGTCAAATAAAAAAAGTTATATTCATTTTTTGGTTATTATTTTGTCAAATGCATAAAATCATCTTTCAAATTATACATAAAAATGATAGACATGTGCCAAAAAAAATAATCAATAAATTGCTCCACAATTAAATACCACCACAGAATTGGTCAGTTTTTCCAAAGACCATAAAAAAGGGAACTGTCTCACTTCAGCTTCAGCATCACTGTTTCTGTGTTCGGCTGGTTAACAAATTGTCCAGGTTGTTTGGCAGTTACAGAGTGTTTGAATAGTGTGAGAAAGTGACTTATGAGATGGTTTCAGCAAATCACGGACATGGGTTTTATTGTAGGGTTAACTAGTCTTTCGTTTGTAACCGCTAATTAACTGGATGTGGAGGTCTCCCTCTCAAATAAAGAGTATGAATTAGCACTAGGCTTTTTTTCAAACTTCTGATACATGTAAAATTGATCTCAAATAATAAGAAACGGTATGAAAAATGGATACATGAAGAAACAGGAAGTTTCCGTTAGCTTAGCATAAGCTTCCATAAGTTTGCTACACACTGGTTTAACCCATATTACCGCTAATGTTTTTCCCCTAATCCGAAAAATTGTCACCACATTTTTCAAGATTCATTATTAAAAACACTTCAAACGAAAGTAAAAAAACACTGCATTGATAGGGCAAAAACACTCTAAAATTAAAATCAAATAATGTACTGTTTGACCAATCAGAATGACATATTTTAAAACTCTGGTTATGATTGGCTGCTGCATAAATGTGGGGGGAAAAAGTAAGATTCTCCAAAAACAAGACCCCGAAATAGAAAAGCAGTTCAGCAAATGAGCGGATGGATGTGATGGCGTTTTGCCGATTCATTTTTTTCAAATTTTTTCTATTCTCCATTTATTGATTTCCTACCTTCACCGGTGGACTCCATGCGTGACGCCGTGTTGACTGTGTCTCCGAATAAACAGTACCTGGGCATCTTCAGGCCCACGACACCAGCACAGACGGGTCCTGCAATCACACGGCACCATCATCACTGTGGCTCAGAATCGACATGCTGAAGCAGCAGCAGCACCTGTGTGGATGCCTATCCGCAGTCGTAGCTGATCGTTCTGTCTGTGTCGGATTCGGAAGGTTTTGACTTGCTCCAGTAAAGCCAGTGACATGCTGGCGATCTCTCTCGCATGCAGCTTCCCGTTCCTCTCAGGCAGACCCGAGACCACCATGTACGCATCCCCGATCGTCTCCACCTTACATAACAATTCTGTCGTGAGTATTCAGTAATTGCACAGACCTTCTCAGAAAGACACAAGAGCAATTTTAAATGGAAAGCTTTTATCGCAAGTATTGATTGGGAAAATTAATGGTTTCTCCGAAATGCCACAAAAGTTCGTTCTTGAAGTGAGGTTGTCAATGTGGCCACTATAGAGACCTTATAGGAATGGTGCTGTGCATTTAACCATCCAGTGAAGTGACACACACACACACACACACACACACACACACAAACCCGGAGCAGTGGGCAGTCTTAAGCTGTGGTGCTGGGGGCAAGTGTCTTGCTCAAAAACACTCCAGTTGAAGCAGGATTCAAACCTGTCCAATTCCCTACCACTGCGTCCAATAATAAACAAGGTGCTTAATAATAAATGACTACACGAAGTGAACACTAAATACAGTGAATATTTTTACAGCACGATAAATTAAAACATACAGTGACAATAGGATCAGCAGGAACTCTTTAGCGGCAACAACAAATATAGAAATAAATAAATACACTTATGAGTTTTCATATTTCATATAAAAAAGTGATTATGAACATTTCACTCACAAATGCTTACATTTTGTTACAATTGTTACACCTGAATCAATATTTTTCAACTTTTCATATATCTATATATCTAAGTTGTCACATTTCATACCTTCATATTTTCATATACAGTATATATATATAGATATATATATATAATTTTTTTCCCCCTAGTTTTCTCACCTTATATACATCAAAATTATCAATGATTGCGTCAAAGCAAGTGTAAAGATCATTCAGCAACGTCACCACCTGAAAAAAACACAGGAGAAATTTTTGATTGAAAATGAAAAGCCATTATTTGATAACAATTTGAACAATAGTAAAAAAATCGCTCTGACATTAATTTTCAGGAAAACAATCGATATCTGAACTAAATTCATTTTCTGCGGCTCAATTAACTGAAATTCCCAGGGAAACTTGAATGGAAATTGTTCAATTGTGTAAACTCCAATGCAATACGTATTTAACACTTAAACAAATCTACATGTAATATAATGGCTTCAGTTCAAGTTGAGTTCACGTTTTTTCCCCCTTACAATGAAACTGTAATTTGTACAACAAAACCGTATTGTGTCTGCAGGCCTGTTATTTCTCACTGGGCTTTGGCAAGAAAAAGCTGTTGAAGTGGATTTCTGCTTGAACTCCCAATGCTTCCCTCAAATTAAAATACTTGTGTCTACTTTCTCTTTGTCTGCTCTGGAAGTGAGCCCAGAAAGTGGCTTTTCAGTAAAATACTGAGAAAGAGAATGAAACCCGTCATAATATAATGATATGAAACCTTTTTACATGTTTATTATCAAAGATTGGGGGAGGCGGGTATTATTTGCCCTAATGTTTTTTTTTAAACAACAGGAGAATCCAGAATAAAATCTAGACTGAAGCTTTTTGCAAGACATCTGCAAGACATCTATTTGAAAGTAATTGTTTGATCCCATCAAGATCACTGGCTCCTAGCTGTGTTTGAGACAAAAAACAAGTGACACTTATCAGCTAATTTCCTGTATAAAAGAAACCCATCTACAGAAGAAATCAATCCAGATTCCAAACACGCCATCATGGCCAAAGCCCAAAAGCGTTCCAAAGAGCCGAGTTTGGAGGAGGAACGCTGGCTCTGACCGTCCACCACCGTCAAACATTATGGTGTGGGGCCGTTTTTCTGCCACAGGGACCAAGAGGACAGCACCACATCACATGAAGGATGGCTGAACCCATGTAACTCTTGGGTGAGAACCTCCTTCCTTCAGGCAGGGTGATGAAAATGTGTTGGGTATTCCAGCATGACAACGATCCAGAACACACGGCCAAAGAAACCAAGCACTGGCTTGGAGTGACCAAGTCATTCTCCCAGACCTTCATCCCACTGAACATCTGTGGAGGGAGCTGAAGGTTCCAGAACAAATCATTAATGACGTGGAGAGGGTCTGCTAAGAGGTGTGTGACAACCCTGGTTTCTGGTCAACTACATACAAAAGACATCAAAAGTTGTGCTAGGACATGGTTTGGCTAGGTTTTCCATCGCCGGCTTTGAACATGTCGTGACAAACAAGATGCTGGTGACCAGTGTAGTAGACGCTGGTGACCAGTGGTTGCAAGTTTCCAGTCCTCAGCACAAGCAGAAAACTGACACTGAGAAAACTGTGCGGGAAAAAGGTGCAGAAAGTAAAGGATTGCGTGGTGAGGGAGCTAAAAAGCAAGCGAAGAATTACTAGACCAGATGTTAACAAGGATTATTGAGCAAATACTGAAACCTGCGTTTGTCTCCAGGAAAATGATCAGCATGAAAGTTTCTGGAGACGAGTGATTTTGATACGGAGATTTATTATGGAAGAAAAAAAAACTAGCTAGTGCAGGCTAGCTTGACCTGAAGTTTTACCCGTCACCATTCCGCCTGAGAAGGGAATAAGAGTCAGTCTGCAACGTCTGTCTCTTTTTTGAATATTTTTTTGAACAAACGCCAGACTATTGGATCAACTATTGGAAGATATACAATAGTTAGTTCATTCATGAAATGTTGAAGTTGTGGATGCTTGTGTGACGTTTGTGAAGTGGACAAACATAAAAACTCAACTGGGTTCAAATCATTTTCTCCCAAATGTATTTGCCTCTTCATTGGCAAAATCATTCTGAATGAATTGAAACAATCGAAACAAGTAAGTGACAGTCTCTTACCTGCAGCGGTGTGCTTTCCGCAGACATTGAGGTGAAGCCCACGATATCACTGAAATAGATGGTGACGCTGTCGAAAGCCTCGGCCTGAACGGTCTCCCCTCGCTTGAGCTGCTCCGCCACTGAACTATAGGGGAGAAAAAACAAGTCATTCATTTAGTGTAAATTAAACTCAAAATAAAGTCACTACATTAATACATAATTCGAAAAACATGCGTTTCAGGTTCATCAGGCAATTGATGTGCGTGTGAATGTTGTGTGTTTCTGTAAGGCCACCTTGGGAGTCTCGAAAGGCGCCACAAAAATAAAAATAAAAAAAATAAATAAACAAATTAAATAAAATTGAATGAATTATTATTATTATTACATACCCGAGCAAGACCTGCGACATCTAACATCTGGTATTACACAGTTTGTGTATTATCACATACTTAGAAACACAAGTGGAACGCAGTGCAGTAAAAACCTTTGGCCAAATCTGTTTCTTCTGAAAATAATCGGATAAATCCGGGCTCATGGTCGAGTTATTGATTCTGGCCCAGAAGCTCGAACACAAACCCTGAGTGGAACAGAGGTGCTTGTCCAGAAGAGCTTTGTTGGAGCTGCATCAGACCTTGATGGCATCAGCTGAGGTTAAACTGTGACGTTGAAGGCTAAAAAACGCTTACAAATTAGGCAACACATTTTCTCCATTTTCACTCTTCACTCCTGAGGTCCTGAGTGATCCATACTTCTGCTCGGAAGAGCACTTCTACACTTCTGGAGCGGCAGGAGCATTGGATGGTATCTCACCGATTAATTTTTGCCTTGAGATGACCTAAAACTGTACTCTACATGTTTGTGGTTTTCAGTAATGGTGGAGTGTTATCACTCTTTGTACAACACACTGTAGAAATTTTAAGCCGAAATAAATGTGTCTTACTGTGGAAGAATCTGGTAGAGAAGATTTTCCGCCTTGCGCTTTTCTTCCAGGTAAGCCTGCGTCCGTTCTTCTACAAGGTTTTCCAGGTTATTGGCGTACTGTTCCATTCTGGACAGCAGGTTGTTGAGAATACTGGTGCTGCCTTCCCTGTTGAAAGAAAATGAACAATTCCTATATTAATATTCTGCGCTTTCTATACGCCAATGACAAACTGGAACTGGATGCATGGATCTGCATACAGTGACCTTTTACCCCATGTAACTTCTAAACAGTAAGCGTATGAACTTTTGAAAAAACACTTTGCTGGTTGAAGTCATTTCAGTCTGGCAACTAACCAATTAGTTAACTGTTGGTCAGTCCCACATAGTGTCGATATCCATGTGAAGAAACCATAAGTGCACGATTCTACCATGCACAACAATTAGGAAGATTAGGCTTCACCAACTACTAATCGTGCATGACATGGTCATCTAGCATACAACTCGATCCCAACCCCTGGAGTTGCCCCCTCTACTGGTGGGCTCTTTCTGGGAACCACCAAAACCGTTGTGTGAGATTTCATAGTAAAAGAGTTCCTGGCACAAAAATCACAACATTCTGTGAGGCAAACAGACACACACGCACCAGTGATCTTGTAACTATCAGTTACGATTATCTGTAATGCTGAGTGGACTAGGGCAGTGTTTTCCCAACGAGAGAACAAAACTGCTATTTGCTATTTTCCACTATGAGAGAATATGTAGAAAGCGCAGTTGCACCCAGGGTGGCAAGACAATGACCCCCACATGCCCCCCCAACTCCACGACTTAGACTGCCCACTGCTCCGGGCGTGTGTGTGTCACTTCACTGGAGGGTTAAAAGCACAGCACCATTTCAATACGACCCCGAGTGGCACACACAATTTACACGTAGATCTATACAAGCTGAGCTTGTGGTCTAGTACTATATAAATGTCCCATACATTTAAACAATGAAGACTTGGTTTCAAAGTCTTTGTAAATGAAACGAATCACCTAAGTAGAGCTGTCAAATTTATCTTAAGTGGCCCATTGGGAAATTAATCATAAAGCTTTTAGTCAAATCAATACAAGCTGTTATTAGCTGAGGTGTTGACTTCTAGAACGTTCCACTGCCTTCTACAGCCCTGCTCAGCGTTACGCCATTAACGGCATGAGCTGTTTGATCAAAGTGAAACTGCTTTTTGTAAGTGGTCGCTTTGGTTTAGCATTAGCTTTGCACTGATATGGCCTTTCTCCACTCTTAGTGGTGAGATGCGTTTCTGGTGCGCACTTGTTAAGTTTTGCGATGAAGATCTTGATATGGCTGAAGTCTGGCCGTTCAGCAGGGTCTTCGGCCCAACAGCGCTCCATGATTACTGTCAGCTCTTCACAGTGACGGCTGCTGTCTGTGGTGGGTCTGAAATACGGCTTCTGGCCGTTCTGCACTTTCTGGACTATCTCTGGAACGAGAAGGCATGTGAAATCAAGCCAACCTGAAGCTGGACAACTGAAGTAATCTGAAGCTCTTACCTTTAGGACTAAGATCCATGCCTTCCACGTAAAACGGCCCGTTCCTTAGTGCAATTTCCTGAAGTATAATTCCAAAGCTGTAAACGTCTCCTTTCTGTGTTCCTTGGGGTGGATGCCGGTCATATATCAACAGCTCTGGGGCTGTCCACAGCTTTTCTGAAACAGTCAATTAATGAGACGTACAAATCCTAATTATATTAAGAATGAAATAACTAACTGTAACCGAAGTGTTAAATATACAAGAATTAACAACAGAAATCCAGAACACAGGTCCTTACTTGCATACAGAGCATGTGAGTCTTCATTCTCACACGACAAGCGGAAGCTGGCCAGGCCGTAGTCAGTGATCTTCAGGACGAAGCGGCTGTCCACCACACAGTTGGAGGACTTCAGATTGCCATGAGAGCCGATGTAACTGTTGTGCAGGTAATTCATTCCCTGGCAGCACAAGAATCAAACTTAACATTAGCACTGCGACTTCCTGTCTGAGTCTCAGGTGCTTCTCATCACATAGGATAAAAAATGTGATGGCCTGCAGTTTCTAGGGAGTTCCTTTTCAACGTAATTGCATTTGTGTCTAACTGGAGACACAAAGGAAACACACAAAGAGAATATGCCAACACAGTTCAGGGCTCCCAGTATTCAAATTCCAGACTCTGTGACGGGAAAGTATTACTCAATTCACCAAAAATCTGCACCATGCTCTGCTACGTCTTAAAAGTCCTAATTACAGTATTTTAGGAATATTTCTGTTACAATGTAACAGTGTCTACAGTTGGAAAAATATGTACTGTGTTTTTCGCTGTATAAGACGCACATTTTCTTCCCCAAAACTGAGGAGGAAAAGTTGGCGCGTCTTATACAATGAATGCAGACACAATCAAAGTGCACACAGTTGGAATCATAGGAAATTAAGTCTAGAGGACAACGTTCTTTTTTCGCATAGACAATTGTCTCAATGCCAAATACTTAAGGTGACAGGAATTAATTCCCTTTGCTGTTCTTACTAGACGTTTGTGCAGCTGTGAGCTACGTCCGACATCTTTACTAGGATTTACAACCCTAAATTCTTGTTTCAGGTATTGACAAGCCAATTTAACCTCTAACCCTTTTCCCCTTGGAATTTAAGGCCGTTTCTCTACATCACTCAGGGCCAAAGCGGAATATCAAATTAGGAATTAAAACTCCGAGCGGTTTGTGTGCTGATTGTGAGTTTGTAGGTCACGGTTCTGTGTGCCGGGCAGTTGGCAGGCTTCGGTCAGCGTGAAGATCTTATATAATTCAGTGGTCTGGCTGTTTATAATGTAAACCACTGACCTGAAATCATGTACAGCTATTTAATGGCTCTGACGGCTTCGTAGCCATGGAAACAACACACAAACTCTCAATTAGCGCTTGAAAGCAAAGTTTTTGCCATCGTGGATGTGGTACAGAAACTACCAAGGCAACACAAGATGATTAATGCGTCCGCCTACAGAGTCCTCCATTAATGGACATTCCATTTACTCTTTTTAAAGGTTTTTTCCAGATTAAAACACATTTCTTAATTTAAAGTCTTTGTGTTTTTTCTTATATAAACACATTTTCAGCTTCCACCAGGGATACAGTAAATGAATATTTGCTGATTAAAACGTCAATTATCTTTTGAGCGTACAGCGGAACGTAAACGCTGGCTAGCTTTAATAAAACAGCCTTTTGAACATTAAAAAATTCCTCCAATCTAGTTAATTATCGCCTTTAATGAACAAACAGCTGCTCTTATGATGATGTGCCTCCGCCACATGAATTCAAGGAAAAACTAGTTTTGGACCAATGAAAATCCGTTTGAGTCTGAATGATTATTATAGAACAAGTAACCATGGTTACAGACTGGGAATATCTGTCAGAAACAGGCTTGAAATCTCCTATGAGATAACTCTGGTTCTCAAACTTAACGTGATTGAGAAACTCAAACCTTCACTACGTCATTGATCAGGGAGTATCGGAACATCCAGTCCAGGTCGATGCTCTCGTTCTCCAGAATGTCCTGCGAAAGAAATCGTGTGGATCTTATTCAACAAAAATTAACAGCACAAACATACATTATATAGTACAATGTGGATGTGTTAAAAGCAGAGCACCAATTTCGATATGGCTTGCCATATTGACAATCTCACTCACATTAACTTTATATAATTGTATACATTTCACTTTTGCGTAAGTATATATACTGTATATATACATATATTTATACATACTGTATATATGAATGAATGAATGACTTCCCATTAAGGGGAAATGTATTTGGTTTTAGCAGCGAGACGAGAGAGACGGTACAGTAATGAAACAGTGATGACAGGGTAAAAAAAAATAGTAAAAAAATGAGCAAAGAAAATAAAGAAGACACAATAAATAAATGCTCCAGCAGCGGTGGGTGACAAAAGTGTGGTTCACTGCATATATATATATTTTATTACATACATACATATATATATATATATATATTATGAATGTGTGTAAACATGTTTTGTTTGTGGCAAAATACTTTCCAAAAGAGAATTGCAAATTAACAAGAGCTTGACATAAAACAAACAAAAAAAAATGTGTATGTGTGTGTACACGTTTACCTGTAAACTTCCTCTGGGACAGTATTCTGTCACAATGCAGATGTTCGGTGGATCAACACAAGCACCAATAAAGCGCGTCAAATGGTTGAACTGCACATCTCTCATCTACAACAACATCCACACAAGGTCAAGATCAGGGGGCAAACCAATGTGAGTTTAGATCCAACAAGACTACAGTATTTATCTATTCTTCTGAACCGTTTTTTCATTTCGAGGTTATGAGGAGTTGGAACCCATCCCAGGAACTTTGGGCCTGGCAGACACAGCAAAACTTGAACTGAAGTCTGATAAATTACTCTTGAGTGCGAGCCTGAATGTGTGTGATTACCACTCTGTGATTGGTTGAGTTGATGGGATTGGCTCCAGCTCCACATGACCCAGAGATGGAAAAGTGGGTTTATAATGGATGAATTAGATCATCTTGTTTGGAGATGCTGCAGAATGATTTCACACTCGTTATTTGTGATTTACAGTAATAACTCTGTTACAGAGGGTCTGCTTTGCCTGTTCGTTTGCACGCTTATTTTAAATAGACAATTAAATGACACTTGGCAATGAACTGCTTAGAACTTCACCTCTAGAATATTTTTAATAGTATGGAACTTATATGCATTATGCAAAAATGCTATATTACACTTGCTGGATGTGTGCTCTTTTTTAAAACAGGTCCTGCTTTTGTTTATGGATTAAACATTAAAAGCACATTCACGTTTAACTGTTCAATTTTTCCATGTCTTAAATAAGACTTTAACAAAAATATTAATGTTGACTAATTTTATGAACAGAGCCCCCCGGCCAACCCTCTTCTTTTTTCCACAGCTCCACGAGCAGCACAGCCCCTTTACAGGCTCATTTACAATAACATAAACACACCAATAACACACACATGCCTTGTCTTCTCTTCCTGGAAACAGACACCAACAGATTTTACGACACACACACGCGCGTGCACGCATTACACTGGAACACACTCAAACAGTGTATTACACCAGACTGTAATACACATATAATGAAATCCACACACAACACACAATGAAACACACAATAATTGATTCACAATCAAAACACACAAAAAAGTGCACAATAAAACACACAACTGTAACACACACAACAAAATAAAACACCCAATGAAACTCATACACATACACACAAAAGCACATATAAACACGTACAGTATATCAAAACCCAACTACATATATAATCACACACACACACACACACACACACACACAAACCAAAACAAACATACACAGACACACAAGCACACAAAAACCAACACACTGAAACAGACACACATTCACCAAATCCCAAGTACACAGACACACACGCACACACACACACACACACACACACACACACACACACACACACACATTTAAACACACACAGAAAAACTCACACCTACAGCACAACCCACAAACACAGGCACACAGGCTTGCTCACACACACACACACACGCACACACACACGCACACACACACACACACACACACACACAGCATCTTCGTGTGTTTAAGTGCTTTCTCTCACATGCTTGAGTTCAAACAGAACTTGTCTGGTGAGCTCAATCCTCTTCTTGTTGGCGTGTTTGATGGCCACCAGGTTCCCCTGAGGAGAAATGAATCAAGCCATTGTTAGTCACAGCGCAGCGTAGATGTCCTCAGAAAACTTGTCCATCTCTACACACACAAGCTTCTTCCAGCAGCAGATGAGAATAACACACTCATTTTTGATAGTTCAGCGTTCTGCTTTGAATGTGACTGGAAAAGACGGAACATCTCATGATTTCAAACTCATAATTGCTTTTAGTAGCATTACTCACGTGATTAAACGTTCTTTGATTTAGGTGTAGAAATTATAACAAACTGAAAGACGTGTATAGCAATGCGTGTGAGTGTGTGTGTGTGTGTGTGTGTGTGTGTGTGTGTGAAGCGCGGCAGAAAAACTCACCTTAAAATAGCCTGTTTTTGCAAAGAGCTGATATTTTCCGTGCGCTGTTATCAAAGAGCCGTAACTGGATCCTCTCTGAAGAACAAACACAGCGGTGAAGGAGTGTTACACACACACACACACACACGCACACACACACACACACACACACACACACACACATAAACAAAACGGACAAAATTATTTATCTATTATATTATCATCATTTTTTCTTTACCAAAAACAGTTCATATTTATTATTTGTATTCATTATTGTTTATATTCTTAGTATATATATATATATATATATATATATATATATATATATATATATATATGTGTGTGTGTGTATATATATATTTATATATAACATTATAATACACGTTTTTATAAGTATACTTATAATTATACTGTAATTATATAAATATGTTTATCATTGTTAAGTTCTTTGTCCCACAATTAGGAATGGCAATTTTGCAACAGCACAAAAACAACTAAACAAAAACAGAAAAAAGTGCAGAATCGCTAGAAGAATGAGAGACAACGTGAAATTTACTGTATTTATATATATTTATATATACGTGAAATACTTTTTTTTTGCGAGATCTCACAATAGTTTTGCAAGATCTCGCAAAAACAAATTTTCTTCCATGTCCTTTCGGGTGTGTGTGTGAAGAACCAGAACCAGACTTTTTAATGTCGTACCGTGCTTGAATTGTGCTGTAGGCAGCTGCTGTAAGTTCTCAGCTTTACGGCTCAGTGTTTTCTGGTTTCTAACTGTCCTGTGGTTAAATTTAGCGACCAACCTCATGCTCAAGCATGTGCTAAAGAACCTTTCCGTGCGCACCTCCGCTGTGCCTCATGTAGTGCGGGTAAAACTTTCCCAGTCCTCATCCTGATTCAGATGAGATTGCAGCTTTCCCCATCTGAAATTGTTTCCATTTGTTTTTAGTTCCTGGAGTCTTGGAGAGTGGTGAGCTACTGGCCACCGACGCACTTCAGGTTCCAGGGATTGTTCTTGCCAGAAACCGAGGCATTTAAAGGTACTGAGAATCACACGGCCCGGATTTCAACCAGACTCGTGTCAAGATTAAAAAGCTGTTGGGTCACCTGCCACATTACAAATATACGCAGATAACTCTGAACATTTCAGAAGAAATGACAAATGTTTGAAAAATGCTAATGCTAAATGGAAAATGCTAATAATGCTAATGCTAACACAAGCTTTTTTTCTAAAGTGTTCAGCACAAAAATTAACTCATTGTTTAGCACACAATATTAAATTATGGTTCTAAAGCCCGTCTATTTCATCTTAAATAAATAAAAAAGCAGTTATTATTAGTTAAAAATTACTTCAAATTCAATTTTGTGCAGTTCATCCGAAAAAACGGATGCAGACGGGAACTAATCGTTGGTTCATTGCGACTTTTTGGAAAATTAGTTTCTCCTAGAGGTGTAATGATTACCCCCAAACCATACTTGAGTAAAAGTTTAGATACCTTACTGTAAAAATTACTCCATTACAATTTGCAAGTCACCCAATCCAAGAAGACTTGAGTAAAAGTCGTAAAGTATCCAAGTATTTTACAAAATTAAAAAAACACCAAGAAATTTGAAAAACAAGAAATTCTTTATTCATAATTTTTAATTCCTAAGATGTAAGAAGAAATTAAATTTAAAAACCTCAATGTTTCAAAATGGCAGAACAAAAAGTCAGTTTCAACTCAAATGTGCTAAAAAGTGCAACCGCTAATTCCTCTAGCTCATAAAAAGCATCCTGTATCTTCAGCACCCTGCAGATGGCGATATCGCCTCAGACCGCTCAACAAATTAACCGTGGTAGTAGAAGATGCCGACTTGTCGCACACAATCACAATGTAATGAGTAAGTGTCCATTTAAATGTAGTGGAGTAAAAAGTACTTACAGTTAAGTAGAGAGTAAAAGTTGCTTATATTTTAGAAACTCAGTACAAGTACAACACAGCCAAAATACTTAAGTAAAGTAACGAAGTCCATTTACTCAAGTACTTTACACCACTGGTTTCTCCTTGCAGGAAAAGTCAACACAGATGAAAAAATAAGCAAATGAAAAGAGAAAAACAAAGCGCATCTGTACCTGGGACAGAGTGAGGCGGCTTCCTGTGCGCTTGTGAAATTTGTGGGGGCTTTCGAACTGTAGCTCGTCCCACCGGATCCTCCAGAGCATCCCGGCTAACTCCTTCTCCAGCTTCAGCTTCCTATCAGACAGAGCGCATCACAGTAAAGCATCCGGCCATTTCATAATCCTCTTCTTCTATTTCTGCGTCAAGGGGAGATGGAGCTAATCCCGGCAACTCTGGGCCTTCCGTCATCCATGCGTTAAACATAGCGATGAAGGGTTGTGGCTGGGTTTGAATCCACGTTTTCCTCTGTACAATTGGCATGTTCTTGTGTTTGCCTGGATTGGAAGTCCATAAAGCCGATCAGGTCATTGGAGATTTTTGTATGGTAGTAAAGTAGAGCTCAATAGGTTAAAAACGCGAGTCAGCGATGTGTTTTTTCACGCCTATTATTTTTACCATTAGCAACCCGAAGAATTCTGCAAGCCTTGTAGATAAATACATAGTCGACTTCCGAAAATCGAGCCGGACATCTGGAGGAGCCGTGAAAGAACCCGGTGCTCGCCTGCATCAACTGCGTCTTTTCCCAGAAAATTCAGCTTTTTTTTTCATTCAACAGATCTGGATTCCCAATTGCTTTTGGGATGTTAATTTTTAAGAATGGCAAGGTTTGGAAGTGAATTGTAATTAAGATTTAGTGAAGTGAAAACAGTACAAGAGCAACCCCCACACATTCCAGCACAACCTAAAAGGTGTAAAACACTTCCAGATGGCGGCCGGCGAGTACTGCAGCGTCTGCGTTTCCACAGGATTTTACTTGATTTGAAGTAAAGTCAGGCCACCCTGTTAAGCCCCGAGTGAAGCACAAATATGTTTTCTTAAGGCCCGAGTTTGGATACACAAGGGGTGAAAGATCTAGCCCATTAAAGATGGAGATGATATATTGCATATCTATATATTAGAACAGCTGTTTCCTGAAAACAAAATACTTTTTCTAAACAGTTGTGAAACTGATAAATCATAGTCTTTACATTACTTCTGATAAGTAATATTGTAATACTGTAATATTGTATTATGACAAATTCTTGTGTATAAAGTTTTACATAAATATATGTGTGTGTGTATATATATATATAACAAATACAGTACTGTATTTTATAGTATTTTGTTTTATTTGTTTTATAAGAAATATACATTTATAATTTGTAATTTTGATTTAAATGGACTAAGCAGAAATAACAGATTAAAAAGCTGATAACACAGAAGACAGAATCTGCTGTATAAATGTCTATATATAAGAGACAAACCAGAAGTGAACAAGCCTCCTACAGCAGCTACAGATGTGACTGTTAAGTTCACAAGTCACAGGAAAAAAGTTACTCTGTTACAATAACTATTACAGTTACAGTAACTCTGTCGCACAGATTATCCACGATGACCTACTGAAGTTTCCACCACCATTGAAACACAGAAACGCAGAGTGTCGAACCAGCCTTGTCCAATCAACACCTCTAAATACTGTCATGTGATTGGCCTGAGAAAAGAGCTCAAAATCTGATTGGTTCAAAGAAAAGCATCAGTGAAATGTATTTCAGTGTGTACACGGCCTTCGAGATCAAACTTGTGGCTGTGGGCGGGGCTTTGGGTTCTCTCCACAGCCAATGTGATGTTTACTTGCCAGTGACTGAAATGTGATTAGTTAAATGCTTCAAAGGCCGTAATGGCCGGTACTGATATATACACTACAGGTCAAAGATTTGTGGTCACTTTTAAATGTCCTTATTTTTTTTAACAAAAGCACTGTTTTTGTTAATGAAAATATTATTTAACAAATCAGAAACACACTCTATACATTGTTAATGTGGTAAATAACTATATATATATTTTTTTTTTAATTTGTGTTATATATATATATATATATATAAGGCTGTCAAAGTTAACGCGTTAACTCATCGATTAATTAGTATTATTAATAAATAATAATAATAATTAATAATTAATTATTATATGCGATTATTTATACATTTGTTTAATCGCG
This sequence comes from Paedocypris sp. Pulau Singkep, assembly GCA_017309775.1. Lineage (NCBI taxonomy): Eukaryota > Metazoa > Chordata > Actinopteri > Cypriniformes > Paedocypris > Paedocypris sp. Pulau Singkep. The sequence continues at coordinate 791,531 of MU204310.1, forward strand.
TCAAATTTTATCAACGCCAATAATCGCACTATTCATATATATATTATATATATATATATATTATATATATATACACACACACATACATATATATATATATATATATATACGTATATACATACATATGCATATACATATACATATTGCTTTGAACGTGAAACTTTGGACCTGAACAATTTCACATGGCTTTATTCATATTTGTCTCTTGCTGTAATATTGAGCGAGGTCTTTAAATACAGAACACTTTCTAATTACAGAAGCCGAGGCGACGCAGGAAAGAGAGAAGCGCTGATTGGTGTTATTTTGCCGCGGTCGGTAAAAGCTGGAGATGTGAACGTGGTCATTTAGTCTGCGGTTTGTTAAATATTTGAGGATCATGAGAAAATTTCAATATTTGTCTTGAAGTGTTCTCTGTACTGGAGAAAAGCCAGAGTAAAGTCATTTTTATTATGTATAAACCATAATTTACAATACTCTTTTACACTAAATATCAGACAACTCAAAAGCCGTCGTTCTGACTGTTAAACGGTTTTGTTTAACTGTTTTGTTGCATTTAGGGTGGAAATTAAGGCATACGATTCTAAAACTTTAACTGTATTTTCAAAATCTTGATTAATCTATAAATAGATGAACAAATGGATGGATGAACGATTGGATGAGTGAATGGATAATGAAATGAATGAATGACAGATGAATGAACGTAAGAATAAATGAATGACTATATTAATGAATGAAGGACTGGACGTGAATAAATGAATGAATGGATACAATCACAAAGAGACAGGTCAATAAGCTGACAGACAGACATGTGAATAAACAGACATACAGAAAGACAGATTAGATGAATGAATAATCAGACAATTAGAAAGACAGACAGATGGATAAGCAGACATAAAACACAGACAGGCAGAAAGACAGCTGGATGGACGAACAACAAGACAGAGAATTAGATAAACTGACAGGCAAAAGAAATACAGAATGACAGACAGAAGGATGAATGACTTAATTAATATTCAGACAGACAGACAGACAGACAAATAGGCAGACATACAGAGAGACAGATGGATAAGCAGACATTGTAAGGAAATACAGACAGATAGATAAATAAATAATCAGACAGACAGACAGAGGAATAAGTAGATGAATAAGTAGACAGGTAGATGAATGATTAATCGGATAGATAGATAGATTAATGAATAAGCAGAAAGATGGATGGATGGATGCGTGGTGCACACAGACAGACGGACTGATTTATAGTTCAATTATTATTATCTCTAACCCCAGCAGGATCGAGCCTGGGAGATTTCTACAGCATCCGCTCCAATGTGTCCAGAACATCTGCTGACCAAGAGAAACCAGCAGTAAAATGCCAGGAGTATCAACATTAGCCGTATTTACCACATTTCAGTGGAGCAACAGCTGAACACTGGCTCCTTCCAACAATCACACAAATTCCAGCCTGGCACCTTTTACCGTAAGACTCACACAACCCCCTCCTGAAGAGCACGGAAAGATCCAGCAGCTGCTTCCAGCACGTTCTGGCATGCTCTTAAAATAACACACCTTACATGCGCCTGGCACTTTCCACACTAAAACAAATGTACTTGTGAAAACAAACAAACCGGACAATACTGACCTGTAGATGAGAAAGCTGGATATTCCGAAAATGATGAGAGCCAGTCCAGAGCCCACCGCCACTATTCCCAGCACAGGAAGGTGGTCTGTGAAAGCCAACATCCAATCAATGGCCTCGGTTCTTAATGCATTTACAACACAGGAATACAAATGACCGCAATTTTCAGATTATAAAGTAAAACATGTTAAAATTCACTGCGCTCTGATTTGAAAAACAAAGAATGTTTTTTTTTATTAAGCAATGAGCTGATGGCAATCTGGAGGACACAACATTCCCAGGATGCAGCCCACTAATGGATTCATCTGGACGCATCAGTGCAGCTGGGAAGAATAAGCCGCGTTTTGCAACCGTCAACCAGAAACACGTGTATCATGTTGGGAAACATCCTAAGAACAAAAGCAGACGCCCACCTTCTTTGCACGGTGTGAATTCGCACGGCGGGTTGTCCAGCGGCGGGCAGCCCTTCGGCCACTGAATCTTCTCGGTCGGAGACCACAGGATTTCTTTACTGGTGCCATTGAAGTGACCAACAATCTGTGTGAGGACAACAGTTCCAAATTCACTGTGGGCAAATACACAAGGGTCTTCAAAGTATGTGATGGCTATACGTGTTCAATAAACAGTTCAGAGCCAAGGTAGTTCGACCCTGGTCTAAAATAAAAGACGACCCAGACCCAAGAACATCACATCTGATCAAAAAACCTACAGTCCGAAATTTTTTGCCGTTTTCCACATGCAGATAAAGAGTGATACGATCCACCAGGTCCAACCCGAACAATTCGGTCAAATTTCAAGCATAAAGACGACGATTACCCAAGAATATTCCACTAGAACACTGTGGTAAAGAGTATCGTACCTAGTCTGATCCTAACACTTCGATTGAACTATATTATACATGAATTTATTATTGCAGTTCCAAACCGACCAGATCACTTGTAGGCCTAATCCTGACCGGAATCTGAGAATAATATACAAAACTCAAACACATCAGTAAACTAAGTAAGGTAGTTACCCTTACTGAGTAAGAGTACAATACCTGGCCCGGTCCCAATTGTGACGGAAAAGTTCTGACCCAACAAATAACAAAAGAACATACACCTGGTACTTTCACTGTATATTTTAATTGATATAGTTAACTATATTTAATATATATATTATTAGGCCCACAAAGGGGAAATATTTGTGTTACAGCAGGAAGATGGACAAAGAATTACGTACGTAAATAAAACACACAAGCAGTACAAAAAAAATTTGTAAAACAATAGTGCAAAAATGAAACAATAGTATTAAAAATGCAGGGGGGAAAGTGTAAATAAACAGTGATACTAGTAAAACAAATATGTTTTACAACAAAGTTTTTTCAATTAATTTAATGATTATCTTATAATTTAAAAGATTTAAAATGATTACCAGACCTGAACCAGAAACTCTCTCATTCAAACTATAACAACACTGTCGCTTGGTACAATGCTTAAATACACAGAGACTCAAAAGTGAACATGGTCAGCGATTTGTCCAGACACTTACAGAATATTTCCCAGTGTTGAGGTCTGTCATCCCCCAAAGGCTGAAGTCGGTGTATCTGGCATTGTTGCGGTCAGTGCTGACAAGACCCGTCACTCCTGCAATGGAGAACAACAGAAGAAACCCAGATCCTGGTAAAATAACTCAAAGGTGCGGAGAAGAGAACAATAAAACACGGCGCTGGTTTTAAAAAACGTCGTGAAGTGACAAGCTCGGGTTAAAATGGCTGAACGTCCCAGATGTGTTTACGGTCCACAGTGTTTTCACGTGTGCTGGTGAAGAACGTTCTCATTCAGAAGCTGCTTTGGGGCACTGGCATAAATCACAGGCTCTGACCTCCACATTCTTTCCAAAAGAGCCTGTGCTTACTGACATCCACCTCTCATACGCCGTAAATTTACCTGTGAACCAGAAGAACTGACACAGCTGCATTAACACCAACACGTCAGCACCATTTATCATCGCTTTAACACACTGACGGTTTTTGTGCCATGCGATCAATGGATTCAAATCGTTGTGATGCTGATGTGCAAAGATTAGCACGAAGGGTCAAGACAGAGGAAAACAAAAAGCGCCTGTCACCATAACGTTACATCTGCTACAAAGTTGAGGAAATGTTAGCGTGCTTTGGCTTTGTTTTATGCGGGTACACTGTTGCTATTACACTCGTTTTTTACTACTGTCATACTGTAACGCTTCTGCTTTGTACTGCATTGTACTGCTGTTAATTGCCCCACTGGTACAAAGAAAGTGTGTTTGATTTGAAACACACTGTTTTGTGAAATGTACATGACATTGATAGTTCATGCATAAGCAATTCAAACATATTAAATAAAGTATTAGTGTGGAAAAAAAGTAGTGTCAATTTACTATGAACAAGTGTGATCCAGAAAGTGACATCATTGGCCAACAAATTGGTTTTACGCTACAAATATTTTTAATACCTATATTTACTACAGATTTATAATCTAGTGTTTAGTCTTTGCTATTTGAAGTGAATAATTCAAAATACTCACAGGCACTTCATGTTAATAATATTTGTATTTTATTTAGCTGTAATGCTGACACACCTGAGATCCGGCGGTTCTGCATCCTCATAGTTATGTTGATCCCGTCGTTTGGAGGAACGCCGTCTGCCAGCGCTTCATCTAAGGCTTTTGCATACAGCAAAAAACCATCGTAGAAGCAACCAGCAATAAAATCCATCTGATGAAGAGAGTTCGTTAATATCAGTATGACTCACAATTTACAAAACATATTACATTATACTTTCACAATATACTGCATATATAAAGAAATTAGTACATTCTAAGATTTCTAACTTGAGTTTGGAATCCAAATATTGGATAGTAAGTATTGTGAGAAATTGTTTAAAATCTAAAATATATTTTTTTTATTACTATTATAAGTAATTATAATGTACTTTTCAGTTTGTACTTTTCAATAGTAATGTACTTTGTCTGCTGGAAGCAACTTGCAGTGTAAAAATATTAGATTATTATTAAAACAGTCTAAATAAGTGATTTATTTAAAAACAAAATTGATTTTATGGCATAAAGTCAAAGTCAAAGAACTTCCTGCATAGACGGCAATCAAAATATTTTTTATAATTTCTAATTCTAATTCATAATTGTCCTATATTTACTGGTTTGTTTTAAAGAAATTCATAAAAATCATTTCTAAAATAAAACAACTTAAAACACACACACAATTAGAGCTAGTTTTATTTCAGAAATCCTTTTAACTACAAAATGTTTGCTTATAATTTACAACTTAACTCTAATCTTTAAAGAGATATGTCAATTCATATTAACAAAGCTGTTATTAGAGACATCTCTTCTAAAATGACAAGACTAGTTCATTCCCACAGTGGGACAGCAAACGTTATTGATTGTAGCAAACTTGACCTTGCAACTCACCATAGAAGGTTCCAGTTTTACATTAAAGTCTTGTCTAGCTCTCCTGTGCAGTTCTTTGCGAAAGGCTTGATACTCTGGGCTGTCTGGCTCCCGGTAGGTAACGATGAAGACTGACTGCAATACAAAAGACAAAGAATCATTTGCATCCCGACAGATCAGAGATGTTCATGGTTGGTGAACAGAACATTCATATCTATTTTGTATTTGTTTCCTTTCGTGTTTTTTAGATCTCAAACCGTTTGGTGCATCGAAGAACCATCTGTCTTCATTTTACCATTTGGAGTCATGTCAGGTTAAACAAGGGGAATCAAATAAATATCTCACGCACATAAACAACTTAAATATGCATGTTATATAAAGTAATGGAATAAAATGAAACCACGAGTATCCTTACAATATCACAACAAAAGAGAATAGTTTGAGAGAGGTTTCACAACTCTTGATTCTTTATTGTGTAGTGAAACACAAAAAATAAAACCTCAACAATTCAGACAGTTAAATTAAAAACGTGTGAAACCTGAGCAATTCATACCTACTTTAGGACAAGAAACAGTGAGAAATTCAAATTCTGGGAAAAGAGTTTTAAGAGGATTGGTTTGGCAACGTGTTTTTGTGTTTAAATCATGAGACTCCCAGTGTTGCCAACACTCACACCGAATCTGGTGATGCTTTCCGTTCCTCAGGGCAATGCTTTAACAGAATTTGTCCACGTCCAAATATGCATGGCTATCGTTTTACACCAACACTGAATCATGACGCCATTATAGACAGCGTAAAAACAAAACCAAAAAGTTAAAATTTTAGTGCACATGGTAGATGGCGCTATAGGGAAAAATGAAAATCTGATGAGATAAAGTGTCCGTTGCTGTGGACTGAAAATAGCAAGTTATATTTTGCCAATTAGGAATGGAATTACGTCAGATCAGATGACTGGAATCTAATTGGACAAATTCAATATTGCGGTGAAAATCTAAAATTTACAGCATAATGGTGACTTTGTGGATAAAGGCCTGACTAAACTCTACTGCCAGAACCCATCCACAACAACGCTAACCATTAGGATAAAACTTTGAAGTAGCAACGTGTTTAAAAGAAGAATGTGCATTGGCAAAGCAGATTGGAATCAGCCAATGAACAATTATCGGAATTTGTCTAACCCTAACCCTAACCCATTTGTCATTTCTATCTAAGCAAAAATTGAAGAAAAATAGCAATCGTGGAGTTTTCATTAAAAAAAAAAACAACTATTTTCGACAAATCACTGAGAGCGATAGAAACTACCTGAAAAATCTTGACAGGATCTTTCCATGGAACGTCTGAGCTCTGCCAGGGCACGGCCGAGACACTGCTCAGACTCTCCGCATACACATCCAGGTAGAAGATGGCATAGTCCTCTGGGTTGACAACAGAGTCCTCGAAAAGCTTCATTATTTGGAAGAACGTCTGAAGAGGTCCACATATGTACACAACTGCAACGGAGAAAAACACTTCTGAGCGATGTTACACAAGCAAACCGGCTAAAGCCTCAAAAATTCCCGTGGTCACGTTCCAGAACCCACCTCGGATCTTGAGGAATAAAAATCTCCATTAAATCTTTTAAAGTGGTACACTTCACTTTGTACACATGAAAAGGTTCCGTTTGTTCATCACAAACATTCACTTTTCAGAGTCACATTTTTTATCGGAGTGCCAAGAATTGTGGGAAATGTTGTGCGTTTGCCGTGGACACGCTCTCAAGTGAAAAAAAAAAAGATTCAAGCGGTTGCAATTGTGCAGATTTTATTTATAAGTGATAAATGTACACAAAATTGTACAATTTTTCCCCAGAGAAATTATCTTGTCAAATTATGGTGTTACTTGTATTATTTTGGCACATCTGAAGGTGGCGAAGCTGTGTCGATTTATGATTAATCATGCGAGGATTAATTTGACTAATTGGACAATAACAAAATTAGAGATGCTTTATTTATTCTATAGTATTAAGTTTGTGCATATAAAATTGGAAGAGTTTAATTTTTATTTTTTCAAACCAGTAAGGTAATCTGTTTTTGAGCAAGAGTGTGTCACTTTTTTGTGATCCAGTGGTAGGGAACGTCACCCTACCACTGAATGTCTTTTTTTCTTTCTTTTCTCTCCATCACAGTCATCTGTAACATGAGCAGAACAGCTGAATCGCCAGTAATATTCATTTTTACCGGGTTTCCTAATCAATCAGCAGTGATTTAGCCCGTGCTACACATTCACGCTACAGCTAAAGCCACAGAGCACAACGAACGAGAACATTTTGAGGATGATTTCGAGCTTTATACGCATTTGGTCTGATACAAAAAGTTAGAGAGTCAGACGAAATGTTCTTTCAGAATCGATTTAAAGCTCTTACACGATTCAGAAACATCTGGAACAGCAGTGACTGGTTTAACTGAACCGACCTTACATGCGACGTTTGAGAACATGGATGGATTTATGAATAATTCATGAGACCGATTGTATATTTTCAGAAGCTCTGAGCTCTTACAGTGAAGACAAACACGTGCTACAGTAAGTGATGCAGTCGCTCCTGGAGGCGTTTCAAGATAAATACAGCAAAAATCTGAAGAGGTGTTGTGTGACTTCGGAACAGTTTTACTTTCATGGCGTTTTGAAATACAACATGTAGTGCTGGTTAAAAAAAAATAATAATAATAAAATAAAATATATATATATATATATATATAGTTTTTCATAAAATCCGTTTTCATAATTACATTTGTTGTAATATATCTATCTCAAAAGTGTGTGTGTGTGTGTGTGTGTGTGTGTGTGTGTGTGTGTGTGTGTGTGTGTGTGTGTGTGCGTGTGCGTGTGTCTGTGTGTGTTTGTAATTTTCAGACAAGCCTGATAGAGCAATTTGTGTAAAAATGAAAAATAATTTATAATGTCAACAATTATCAAAATAACATACCTGTGATAGAATTTCAAATTAAATACTGTTTGAGAAGTTAAAAATACATTTCCAATATTTTGGTATTTGTTTGCTTGGTTGTCATGTCATATAGGAGAAAAAAAGGAATCACATAGCTAAGAAAAGATATGTTCTCCTTGTGCTTACGTGGGTTTCATCCGGGTCTCCGGTTTCTCCCACAGCCAAATGAATTATTGCTTATATCAAAGTCAAAATATACATCAAATATGATTTGGAACATTTTTTGTGCTGACAATCACGTGACAGTACAGTTGAAATCTCTAGCATCTGCGCGTCACACTCACCTGTAACGTGAGCAGCCCAAACTAATCAATCAGCGAGCTTCATTACTGATGATTAACTAAGACAAACTATTGATTTCCTTCTCGTGGTTGGTTTTATGTTATTGCTGTTCATTTAGACAAGATGGCTTCATCCAAAGAAACTTGTTTATTTCAGCATTATTACACCCTTTATGCTTTGCTTGTTGCAAACACGCCACAGGAAAATGTTTTACTGATATGAAAAATAACACGTTAAACGCGGTTTCAATGTTGATTATTTGAACCGATACGAAGAATGTAAATCCTCAAACTTAGAAATCCCAAGTAAAAACAAACTGACACAGACTAATGTGACCCGAGAGACGCTCTGATAACAGAGACGTTCTGTCGAGTCAGACTGATTTCTGAGGTTCATTGTGAAAAATCACTTCATTTAACATGGTCTGCACCAGCACAGTTCATCTAGATTTTGCATTTCTCAACAATTGCTTTTTAAACAGAAATGATGCAATACGGAATATACGGTATGTGCAACATTCTATTTTTTAACCCAACACACATTCTCGAGCATTTATTTAAAAATAAAATCTAAAACAAATTCATCATGGCAAAATCAAGGCCCTGAGGCCACATCGGTTGTACAGTTCTACCTGCTCACCAGTTCATTTCATATTTAATTGGCCCGGCGATTCAAAGCACTGATAACACAAACTACAGATCCCAGAATACAGAGCTGTTGCTGCCTTTAAACAATAACATACATTTGTAACTTTTTTTAAAACCAAGTTTTCCTTGTTTATGACCATTTAGTTCATTTTTCTTTCTCTTTCTCTCTTTCTCTCATTTATATCTTTCTATATACTTTGTCTTTTTTTTTTTTTTTTTTTTTATTTCTAACTTTAACTATAACTGTATTGACAGAATACTGTACATTATTTGCATGGAGAACAAGTCTTTTTAATAGTCACTTAAGGCCTAAGCATTTATTCTAGTATAAAATTCTTGTCTGTTTTTATCTTGCTAAAAAGAGGTTTTTACATTCAACCTCTTTGGGCTGTGACTTAAAGACCCCAAAGTTTTGGCCAGTTATGCAATTGAGTTAATGATGGTAATTGAATCAATGACACTCGATTAATCAAAAAAATATATATTTATATATATATATTTGTTTTTAAGTCTGAACTACTGTATCATACACACTTGTTCATGGGTGAACACACAAGTTTATTTTATTTTCAATCCTTTACTTTTACTTTCAATGCGACTCTTTTAATTCAAATTTCTATAATAAGAAACATCATTGTTCTGCAAATGTATTTATTCCATTAAAAAATCTATTCCTAAAGGGACTTTAAAATGAAGGTCAAACAAGAATGTTGGAACAACTGAAACAAACATTTGGTATTTTTCCACTCACAACAGACTAATTGTCTAATTCAATTATTTTTGTGACTGTTTTTTAATGTAGGGGGATTTGGGTCTGTTGAAGTTTTGAACTATAAGATACACACTTGTCTGTTTTGGTTGCACTTTAAATAACACACACACACACACACACACACACACACACACACACACACACACACACACACACACACACACACACGACAAAAATACAGGCAGCACAGGTGTTCATCCTGAAACAACAGCTATAGTGTGATGATCTTTAGCTTTAATGTTCATAATTATCGAAAAGCATAATGGTCTGGTGAAAGAATTAACTCATCAATTGCACTGCCATGGAATAGATTATGCTCCTACAGTCTTTAATATGATTATATGTTAATAAATAATATTATACATTATAGTATAATATATATACATTATAGTATGTATATATATATATATATATATATATATATATATATATATATATATATATATATATTAGTAAATAAGCTTGATACAGCGGTTATCTGATATAAACATATTTAGCTTGATGCTATTTTCGAAAGTTGTTTACCCTTAGCAGTTCAACCTTAATAGAAAAAAACATGTATGTTATATCGCTGATCGAATTTTGTATGATCAAAGAAATCAAAGAGAAGATAGTATATGTTATAAGCGTTTTCCTGTGTGGAGCATTTTAAATGAAAATCCAATGACTGGCAACTTCTGCACAAAACACACTTCTTCGCAAATACATTACTTAGATTTTAGTTATCCACAAAAGTAACAGGTAGTGTGGATTATACGTACATGTAAAACCATCGGGTGATGCATAAACACTCTTAGTGACGTTTCAAAGATGCCGTTATTTTTCTTTCAGAAGGCTTGGAGATGAACTTACTTCTCCCGTTGCCCTTCATGAACGCTATGATGTCGTGGTAGTTGAACGTCTGTGGATCTTCGTACGGGAAAGCCTCCACGGTGATGTTCTCGTCGCGGAGAATGATGTAGATCCCCTCGGAGAGGAAGTAGTGCGGCCGGTCGTCCTGCTTCAGGTCGTGGAAGATCATCAGCGCGCGCGAGGTCCAGTTAAAGTGCGCGTGGAGGGAGCTGGCAAAGTCCCCGAGCTTGGTGGTGGTCGGGCCCGTCCTGACTATAGTTTTAAACTCTTCCCACTTGTCGAAGCCGTAGGCGAGTCCGCCCGCCGTTATCAGCGGCAGCTTCCAGTGTGAGGCGAACCGACCCACGGACGCCACCGAGTACGCGCAGCCGGGTCCGATGAACGCGTCGGGCTTGTAGTAAAGTTTCGTGTCCACGGCGATGATCTGCGCCTCGTTTTCCGAGCAAGAGCCCGAGGAGTCCTCTGTGCTGAAGTTGAGGAGATGGATGTTGCGCTCCGTCAGAATCCCACTCTTTTGAATTTTCTCGCGCGCCATTCGGATCGCGGGAAGCACGCGCGGCGATGCCCACGGATACTTGAGGTTGTCGGGCAGCATCACCGCGACGGTAATGTTGCCCTTGTTGGCTCGGCACGCCGGGATATAGAGACACAACACTATCAAACTGCATCCCATCCGAAGTACAAACCCCATCGTAGACGGACAAATAAATCCGCGCGCGCGCCTGGTTGTACTGTATCTCAAACTTCAGTCGAAACAGTTTTGATTCCAATAGGGTAATCCATCGCTTTCTTTTTCTTCGTCTTTGTACAAGCTAGAATCGCTCCATGAGGAACCTCCTGGTTCTCTGTCTCCGCGGAGCGTCTGAGGTTTGGTGCGCGCGCGTGCGATCCATCCAGATGATAGAGCAACTTCACCGAGCGTGGCCTTTTCACAGTCACACACTCCCTCCCTCCATCCTCACGTCATGACAGCCGCAGCCGATGCTCTAGTCTAGAAGAGAAGATGACGGCTCCCTCTACCTGCAGATCACCGCTGACGAGCGTGCGTGCGTGTGTGAGAGAGAGAGTTAGTGTGTTTGAGGATGGGTGAAGGAAAGAGAGAGAGAGAGTTAGTGTGTTAGAGGATGGGTGAAGGAAAGAGAGAGAGAGAGAGAGTTAAAGAGAATGGGTGAAATAAACAGGAGTACACATTTAGTAGAAAAAGAGAGAGAGAGAGTTAGAGAGAGAGAGAGAGAGAGAGAGAGAGAGAGAGAGAGAGAGAGAGAGAGAGAGAGAGAGAGAGAGAGAGAGAGAGAGAGAGAGAGAGAGAGAAAGTAAGAGAGTTATTGTGTTAAAGAGGATTGGTGAAAGAAAAGAGAATGCACGTTTAGGAGAAAGAGGGCTAGAGAGAGAGAGAGAGAGAGAGAAAGTAAGAGAGTTATTGTGTTAAAGAGGATTGGTGAAAGAAAAGAGAATGCACGTTTAGGAGAAAGAGGGCTGGAGAGAGAGTGCGCGTGCGTGTGTATTTTGACCTCATTCACACCAACACTTATTGTAAAATGTCTGCCAGTGGCCACACAGATGTTTACTATTTGTTAATATTTAATTTTCAATTGTTCGATGTTTTAATGTAAATCGTTTCACTCACAACGAGGTGCAGATTCAACTCTGTGACAGCGCTAGTCAATGTAGCAAATAACTATTACTGGGTAAGGGGGAAAAAAAGCTTCAATTCAGCTTAAATTTGGCTAATATAACACATGCAGACATAAAGCCTCCGAATACTGCAATACTGACTAGCTTCTGTTATTTGTAGAAAAAAAATAATTCAGAACCTTCATCTGCTAAAAAAGATGGTGCGTGCCGCTACTCCGCAGTAGTTTGAGCATGATCATTGTCATCGTCAATTACTGTACACAGACAGATTACAGTTTAGTCGTGGTCTAAGGGACTGTACCAGACCAATATAAAGTTTACTGTGCGTATATTCACATCTTAGGCTGCGGGATGTGTTTACTTTACTGTGAATTTACACTTTACTTGTTGCACTTACTAGTGAGGAACGATATTTCGTCTCACCTGTATACTTGTATACTATGTGTAAAATGACAAATAAAACCTTCAAACCAAAACCATATTGCCAACACCTCAATCTCCTTTTGTAAAACATGTAAACCTACTCCCTCTAGCGACCAACTGAGAGACTCGCATCAAAATTACAATGCATTAAACTGCATAAAGAGGACCAAAATTAATTATTGGCTTCTGTATTTTACTATGCTAAATATATTGTCCTTAAAAGACAACAGCATACAGTAAGACCAAAATATAAAAAAAAACATTTCTATATCAATAAATTCCCATTTAAATAAACAATTATAATTTATTTACAAATTTCCCTCAGTCGATTCTTCCGTGCCCATGTCTAATTTGGATTCCAGTCAGCCGCTCTGATTGGTCAGCTGTTGTTCCCAGGGGAAGAGTTTTTTCGGGATGGCGTGATGAAGACCGGAGGCTTCTGGATGTTCAGTTCGCGCCGCAGGTGGTCCAGGTTCTGATCCCAGCGGTGCTCGTAGTAGACGTTGAGGAAACAGCGAGCACGGAGACCAGTGTGAATGGCCCAGGGTCCCAGAGAGCCCAGCAGCAGCTGCAGACGACTGGAGGTCAACAAACACGCTTGTAACTAGGGCTGTAGCGGTGTAGCGGTATTAATGTGAGTAGCGGTATTGAGTTGCGCCACGATATGGATTTTGCAATATCGTGGATACCGTGGCACTTTCATGGATTTACCTTTTATACACACATATCAACGCTTTAATACGTTAAAATACATTTGTTTCGTTATAACTTTTAATTACGACACAGATACATTGCTAATTGAATACAGAAAGCGTTGTGAGAAACTGAATTAATAGATCACCCGCGACACAGATGTATCGCGCATGCGCTGTGCCGCTTCATGTCTGTAATGTGGCGGTTTTTTCGAGCGGCTGTTTTAGTGAGCGCGAGTCCCGTAAAACACGCGCACGAGAAAATTCTGCTCGTTTTATTTCGGTCGAAGTCTGTTTCCGATTGTTAACCTTGGTTTCACGCAACTTTAGATTCAGACGCGCGAAAGAGAGGGAAAGCGTGACGCGCGCTGGCTCTGCTCTCCATTTTTGTCTCTCTCTCTCTCTCTTTCTCCTTCTTCCACTCTCTTAAAAGATAGACCGCAGGCCATTTAATTTAAATGTTTTTTTTTTTTTAAACAAATGTCTGGACTACTTTTAACAGATATACGGTATTAAAAATGACAGCTGCTTCTCCAGGTTTCCCCTTGCGTTCTAATTTCGTACTTTATATAAAATAATACCCCCCCCATACACACAATATTGTGATATAATACCGATACCGTCTGTACACTAGAAAATACCGTGAAATGAAGTTTAACCCTTATCGCCCAGCCCTACTTGTAAGTGTTGGTGTCAGTGCCGGCTTGACCGCTGGGGCATATTTTCCATGAAATAATTGTTCCACAAACTAGCTGAAAAATTATTTCCGATGGTTTTCATGATTTGGGATTTGGCCAAAAGTAAGAAAGGAGCCAGTGTGTTCGGGAACCGGCCTTGAAATGCTGACCTGAGTGAGAGTCTGAGGGGTCCGAGCGCGGCTCCCAGCACACACATGGGCAGGCCGGTCTGCGCAGCTTCAAAACACTTCACCACCACTTCCCCTGAAAGAGCGTAGAACACACTGATGCACATGAGCACACACACACACACACACACACACACCCAGCATGTTGGTGGGCATCCCGAGCAGTGTGTGCAGCAGGTCGTGGACCTCGCGATAGCGCTGCATGACGTACGCTAGCTCCTCGTCGTCCACAAACTTCACCTCCTCCCTGGAGTCTGGAGTGACTCTCTGCAGGAAACACCAGCAGATCTCACGTCTGTCCACCAGCAGCGGTCTCGCACGTCTCGCACGTACACCAGCGGCGGGCAATTACATTCGTTTCGAGGAACTTGAGATATTCTCGGCCTAACGTCCCGTCCGGTAACGCCGACAGTCCAGGGAGGTCAAGGGTGGACAGGCGGATCTTTGGACGCTCCCTAAAAACATCATTCAAGAGGGAACACAATGTGATGAATAACACAAAGGATACACTGATTTCAGCGATAAAAATAGGAATATTAATTACAATGAACACAACAAAACGTGTGAAAACTAATCCGGAAACGACAACCTAAGAACTCAATAAAAAATGAATTGAAAACGTGATGGGAGCAAAACAATATATTGTATAGATCTATCACAGTGCGTGCGTGTGTGTGCGTGTGTGTGTGCGTGTGTGTGTGTGTGTACACTTCAAAGTCAATCTGAAGTCAAATTAATGTATCTCTATGCCCAGACCAAACGAGCACTTGCACATAAGCGGAGATTGCATTTATCCGATGTTGCTCTTAACAGGAGCAGTCTCCCTATCTTCTGAATGGGCTAAAAACGGGAACGAAAACTGACGTGCAGTTAAGCAAATTATGCATGTAAGCGGCGTGTACTCGTGTGGAGCCTACTGCAAATCTATAGTAGCATAATTGTGAAATAATAATAATGTAATCGTTTCTTGGTTGTTTTTTTGTGATGTGACATTAAAGCGAATGTAAAACCTACGCGAGGAGACGTTGACCTTCCGGATGGTTCCTCATCCGCTCTCGTAACCTTGTCAGCGACTGGAACCCAGTGGTTTCACCGAGCACAGCAACCATATCTGCAGCAGAAAGCACGTCTGCACACGTCAATGACAGCTAGAACACGACTCTGTCCCAGACGCTCCTTATGGCTTTTGCTTTTGAGAAAATTCTTCTCTTGCAATGTTAGAATTACAAAGCCGTACATTTGAATTTTCTCAGTACAGTCATTTTTATTGCTTTTCCAATTAAGGTCTTCAAGTTAGAAAAGTGACTTTTGATCTCAAAATTCCAAAGTTTTAAAAGTCAAAAGTCAGTTTGATTCTGATTTGTAATTTTTATGTCTGAATGCGACTCTTTAATCGAAGAAATTTTACTTCTTTGTAAACAAGAAAGTATATTTACGACAAACTTTCTTAAATCGGATGACATTCAGCACAAACAACACAAACAGGGAATAAACATTACATTGCAGCGGAGGCTATTGTCACGTTTAAGTCTATCGCTTCCACTTTTCCCCTCAAGTATTTATCAAATCAAATCACTTTTATTGTGACATCACCGTGTTATTGTCAATATAGTACCGTGTCTGTAAGGGTTCTGCAGGGCGGCCACTCCAGAGCCCAGAGCCAGAATGGCCTTCTGAACCGAGGTGGTGGGAATGTGGCTTGGATACAGTTTTCTGTCATTCTGCAAGCCTGGAAAAGATTAAGACAGAAAACAGAATCATCCACCAAGGAGACATTTACAGTTGACTAATCGAACAGTGAAGTGACCTGAACACACGCACACACACACGCACACACACACACACACACACACACACACACACACACACACACACGCACACACGCGCGCACACACACTGGAGCAGTGGTCAGTTTGAAGTCATGGAATCCAGGAGCCAGATGTGTTTAAGTCTTTTTTGAGATTTGAGTCTGCAACCTTTTTGTGTCCAGTATTACCAGAACAGCTCTATAAACAATGATTCTGACATTATTATCAGAGCGGCTCCAACAACACATTTCGATAGATGGATAAAGTGTCAGACAGACCGAGAAATGGTTTAATTTTCATTTGTAAAAGTACATGTAAATTACTTGCATAGTTGCAATGCAAACTGTACACTATAGCTACATAGAGTTCTTGAAAACGTTTTATATATTTACAGCGTTTTAAAGGCATTTGTATTAACGGACTGGAGGGGGACGAGGACCTTCAGCGTTACAGTTAATGTCACCCTGATCTAACGGCGCCAATCAAACACTGTTGAACTCCATGAAACTAGACGGAACAGCGCGACCACTTACCTGCTCGTGAGCGTGGGCAGTAAAACCTGCGTGGGGCTGATAAACGGACTCTAAGCGCGGAGGAGCCGCTCATCTCAGGAGCTGCAGTGCCAGTGGCGGCGGCGGATTCTTCTTCTTCGTCGTCGTCGTCGTCGTCTTCTTCGTCGCCTCTTGGAGCGTTGTAATCCTCTCATTATCCACTAGGCGGCGCACTACAACGAGAGTCGGGAGACCGCCATCTTTTAAAGTAAAAATTAAAGGTCAGTCAAAATAAAACTACGTATTTCTTGGTTATGGACTGTGATAAAAAGCTGATACACACGTTTGAAATATTTTTAATGTATATTATTTTATACATTCTTTTGAAGGGTTATATGTTTATGTCTGTATATATCTCCCCTTCCCCTGATGTGTCACTTTATGTCTGTCTGAGCACCACTTACACTAAGACTCAATTCAAGTTTCATAAAGTGCTCTTAATGGAACCTGGCAATAAAGTTTTTTTTTCCTGATTCTTTGATTCTGAAATGAATGTCACTGAGGTGAACCAGTTCGACTCACCTTAGGTTGTGTTGTTTGTGAGCCCTGATTTTGAGTTTCTACTATTTAATGATTAATTAATTAATAAACAATATTTAACAATACTTCATTGAATCATGCATTTTTAAAACAACACCGATATTAGAAAACCAATGTTTATTTGTACAAACAAACACAAAGCAGAACTAACAACCTGCTGAAAACCATGTGATTAAAAGTTGACTATAGTAATTACATGTGATAAATGAGATACATGTGATTAAAAGTCAAGGCATCAATGTATTTTATAACTAATTAATGAATCACTAAATAGTTATTATACTTTATCTTTCACACAAACACAAAGCAACAAAACAAAAGAGGTAAAATGGATGAAATCCTCCCTACACACACAAAAAACCCCAAACGCAACTAAATTTGGTGTAACTGTGGCATTTACAAGACCACTTCAAAACAAAAATCAAGAATGTCCCAAAACAAACACAAAACCATCTGTCAAATGTTTCAAAAGTTAGTGAATGAAAAATAATAATAAATGCAAAATATATACGTGATCTATATCTCTTCATAATCAAAAATGCGTCATAGAACAAAACACAAACAAACAACAGTCTAAAATATAGCCACCGTGATATAAGAAACGAGTGAAGAGTTCAGCCCGGAGCAGTGGGCAGCACGTGGGGCACTCTGACACACACGGCTTCAGGGTTTGTATGTGTAATTATGCAGGATGATTAAATCCTAGTGGCCAAATTGACCAACTCCCTCCATTTTTGTCTTTTTCTTTTTAACACTAGTAGGTGCAACTAAACTTCAGGTTGGCTTAATAAGTCAGCATTTACTAAGCAGCTACTTTTCCCTTCACCAGCATGTTTACAGCGGTAAACTTTCCCGCCTGGATATAAAAATATATCTTATTATTATTATTATTATAAATTATAATCACTTTCATATATTAGATACACGTTTTAAACTTAAAGATAACTGATTCATACACTCACATTTTAGCACAAAATGCGTGCAATACACGTGAACAGTTACTATCATTTATATTTTATACTTATTTATGAATACTTAAATATGGCGCGGAACCTCAAAAGTGACCCGCCATTGATAAACATATATAAAGTCATAATAATAACAACAACAACCCACTAGTTTCATATCGTTTTCATATCTCTGTCGGATTTCTGTTTGCTTCCACAGCAGGAACGTAGGGCACAACTTTACAAACCGGTGAGATCGACTATGGCTTTGATGAAGATGGTGTCGTCGCGCAGATACGAGCCTTTGCCCGCCAGCTTGGAGAGCGGACAGAAGAGCGGGCAGCCGCTGGCGATGTTCATGTCACTGATGGGTCTCTGGAAGGACGTGGAGCTGACGTCAGGTCTGAAGGCGTCGATGATGTGCTCTCGGTTGTTCTGGTCCAGAAGCATCAGCGTCACCTGCCGGAGCAAACACGTGTGAAGTGCTGCTCCTGGTCCTGGTTCTGGTCCTGGTCCTGGTCTGAGCAGGTGGTTTACCTTCTGACTGAAGGGCCACTTCAGCAGGGCGTCGTATTTCCCTCGCATCACCACAAAGAAGAGCGACAGGTGGGTTCCCCGGCCCGTGCCATCGCCGTTGAGGTAAAGCCTCAGGCACATCTTAAATCCGTATTTGCTGGAGTAAAACGCTGGAAAATTGGCAGAATGTTAGGAAATGACTGTCGTTTACAAGACGTGCGTGTGGCAAAATATAGCATGAAAAGAGCAAAATAAAAAGTCTTCAGAATGTTTAATACTCGTTTCATTTAAAGTTTTTTTTATAAAATCAATGTAAAAAAAAGGAAAAATATTAAAAATATTTGTTTATTCTCATCTGCTATGCGCAAATTAGCTAAAACTAGGAATCAAAATGTCAAGTAAGCAAACATCTACGCATACAACCAAACATCACAACATTACACACAGTCATTTACACAACACAAACACAACACCGTTAGCATGTGCTCAGGTCTTGTGTTCAGGCTAGGTGTTAAATATAGAACACATGAGGCACGTTCTATCAAAGGAGCTGTTGACAAAACACAAAAACGTTCTTACCAGGTGAAAACATGGCAGGACTTTTTCCGCTCAAAGCCTCCTGTCTGCGGCGAGAGAACTCTGCTATCTTCCAGATGAAGACTCCATCGTAAGTGCAAAGCTGCAGCTCACGTAAGGCCTGCTCGGACTGTGTCAGCTGCCGATCTCGCACGTCTATCATCCGCTCGAGCTGCCGAACCTGTAGTCCAGCACAAAGCGTGTTAAACCGGATACACTGACTTCTCAAAGGGACACAGGCTCCCACACAAGCCCAGCAAAATGGGGAAAAACTCCCTCTGGTGAATCGTGTCTTGATCGTGACATTTACGTTTTGGTACGCCATCAGACCAAAGGCCATGGTGGTTTAGGAAATCCTGGGCTCACAGGGTCCTTTGCGGCTCTCAGAGACACAAACTTTTGTCCCTTGTGTAACTTTAAAAAAACAAAAACCGTCGCAACTTCTTTGCAACAAAGAAACAGGAAGCACTTCTGGGATCCTCTTGACTTTACGTATTTGGACTTGTGGAGATCTAGGATTTGACCCCATACGTATTGTCAGGACTCTTCTCCCATTCTGATGGTGCGCTGGATGTAACATTAATATCATCTGACATTTGTGCCTTGGTGTTTCAAGTAAGAAATGGTTCCTTTCATCGAATCGGACATTATTTTTGACTTCCGGTAACTGACTTCCACAGACAAGTCAACCATCATGGAGAGAAGAAGCCACCTTTAGATTCATGCGTCATATCAGCTCAACTTTGGAAATAATTTAACAGACCAATTATTGATCTTATTAATTGGTTATCTGTTGATTATTATTCTTCAAATGGCAGGGTGCATTTACAAGGTCCGGAAAATGTCTTTAGAACACAAAGGATTTTGCCGTGGATTCTACACTGGTGTCCACTCATTTTCTCTCCAGAACGTTAGAATCGCACCAAGATTGTCATCAGGGAACGCAGTGTGTTGACAAAACATTGGTTTCACGTTTCCTGAAATTCCACAGAAGTTCCGACTAAATGTGTGTTTTCCGCCCACGGCCTCATCTGAAACGGGCAGATTTTTAACGGCCGCATATGAAGCTTGAACTACCTTGTTGGACAAGCCCTCGATCTTCTCCTGGTCCAGTCGCTTTTGCCGAAACATGGACTCTACAGTGAGTGCGGAACGCTCCACCTCGCGGTTCAACACACACACGATGTTCTCCAGCGCAGCCACTTTGGCTTCTCTTCCCGCATCCTCCGGTCCTCTGTACAGGCCCAGGCCGGAATCTTCCTGATCCTCCTGTAAGGCCTCTGGGTTGTTGCGTAGAGAAGACACCAGAGCGTCCAGGAGCAGACGCGAGTGCTCCGCCACACTGCTCTGCTCGTGCTCCTGGTGCTTCCCGCTGTCCACCTGTGCAACGGTCCAAAGGTTACCGGGGATGAGTAAAACATCCATCCGTACAAACTAAAAGACGACCTGTGTTTTACTTTCTAATAGACCACAAGTCGTCTTTTAGTTGGATGGATGTTTAACTAATATTAAAATATTTTTGAAAAATGTAAGAAACAAAATGATGTTCACGTACCACGGCCTTGCAGCCTATTTCACTGAACTTGCACGACAACTTTGATTTGGAACAAGACTTCACGTGGTCTCGAAACTGCAAGTCAAACACAAAAATAATACAAAGAGTCTAAAAATCCTACAAATTGCTGCAAACATGCAAAACACTTGTAAAATTCTGCTGACCTTTTCTCTGGGGATTTTCTTTTTGCCACAATCTTTGCACTGCAGGGGAAACTTCTGGCATATTTCATCATGGGCCTAAAAATAAAAACAAATAAATTAAAGCATAATAATAATAATAATAATATGCATTAATTCTGGTTAAATTATATTCAAATCCGGGAATGGAACATTCCTGAAACAGACCTTTATTTCCTTGAAGGGAAACGTGGTCTTGCAGAATTTGCAGTTGAGATTTCGGGCCTCACATTCGCGGTCGTTGTGTCGGTCCTTGTCACTGAGCAGGATGAAAACTTGACACGCGTCGCATTTCACACGATCGAAATGACAGCGACCTTCATGCTGATCCTGCAAAAGAAGAGCGTTCATCAATAATATATTTATTATTGACTATGTGAACCTAGAAGCATTATTTGAATATTAACCACATTGACCATATGCCAAACTCAAGGCCCGGGGGCCAAATCCACCCCGCATTATATTTGTAACCGGTCCACAAGAATTTTTGCACTTTGTAATTAATGGCCCAGCTGAAAGCAAACAAACTACAGATCCCATAATGCAGTGCTGCATTCTTCGTAGGCAAAAAAAGTTGATTCTGAAAAAGTTGAGGAGTGTACTCTTGTTGCGGGTAAACACGTGGGTCTTATTTATTTAATGAAGGAATAAAAAAACATTATTTCAAAAACATTTTACATTTAGACTAGTGTTGCCACCCAGACTTTGCCGGTTTGAATCCCAGGCTAATGGATTCCACAACTGGGCTTCAAAATGTTGAAGAAATCCTGTTTGGTCCAGACCTAAAGTGTGGTTTGAGTCTTGGTCCGTACAATAGAGAACACCCATAAATATAAAAATAGTTTAGCAGTAATCCAGGCCACTGATTGGAGACAGGGGTACCATGTGACCAGGTAGGG
Source organism: Paedocypris sp. Pulau Singkep (assembly GCA_017309775.1). Classification (NCBI taxonomy): domain Eukaryota; kingdom Metazoa; phylum Chordata; class Actinopteri; order Cypriniformes; genus Paedocypris; species Paedocypris sp. Pulau Singkep. The sequence goes on from MU204310.1 coordinate 813,311, forward strand.
TTGACAAAAAGCCGTCCCTGATGAAGTTAGTTTGTGAAGTGAAGAGGTTTCTAGGAGAAAATTGGTCAATGAGAGCAAACGAGTGTTCCTGCCACACGCCAAACTGCAACACACGCAGAGACAAGCGGCGTCTTCGCTCTAAAAGATCTTTTAGAGATATTTGACTATGATGGAAACACCAGGCTAAACACATCAAGCGCAAACTGCCTTTGAATGATGACGACTCGGGTCTTTCCATCCACAAGGAAACCAACACTGGTAAGATTCAGAACTAACACACACGTTTACCACTTTCGTTTCCTTCGAGCGAAGAAAAGTTATGTTCGATATAAGACGGACGTTTTTCCGAATTCCTTTTTCCGTAAGCAAGAAACACAGAACAAACACACAGTAATGCACAGTAAACTCGAGAAAGAAGAGAAGGAGCAGCAGAACAGAGCCCTGAGAAATCCTGAGGCGATGTGTATGGTTTTATTTGAAAAACAATCAGAGAAATATTAATTGAAAGAGAAATGGTGTCAAAGAAAGCACTTCAATCTAACACAATGAGCACCAGAACCAGCAGCTCGGAGGAGATTTCTAATGTCAAGGTTTCAGCCTTTCAAAGCTGCTTTAGTTAGAATGTAAAGAAACCTGACTGGAACTGTCCATGAAGATTATTGCATCTTAGATGGACATGAAGCTGACGCAGCAATTATTTTTTATATATTATATTATATTATAATTATATTATATATTATATTATTTTTATATATTATATTCTAAACCAGGGGTCGGAAACCTCGCGAGTCATATATATGGTTCTTCTGGTGGCTGCATATGGCTCTTAAACAAAGCTTTAAAAATACATAATAATGTTCAAAATATAGAACGCTCTTTCGCTGTAAAACAGTACTTCAATCCATTAATTTCCTGGTTGCGGGCGCTGGAGCCAATCACAGCTGTCCTCCGGACAACACCATGTTTTTATTGGATAATGCTTAACTTCCTTGTCCTTTTTTAATATTCAGTAGTTCGCTAGTAAAAAGCAGAAACCCTCAAGCTATTCCACACAAATGGTACACACACACACACATTGCTCAAATAAGTATGTTATAGTATATTAGAGTATATACGATTATGCCTAAATGAGGAAACAAAATGATAGAGTTCCTGTTCTTGTCAACCAACTACAAGTTTGAGTTTCTGTGAAGTCATAAAAGTCCTGTGACAGTCATAAGCAAGTCACTCACTAGTCATTTGTTCAGAAAAAGCACATGGAAATAACCATGTGTCAGCAAATGAAACAGACTCTAGAGACAAATCTTCTTGTGACATGGGCTGGGTTATATTTAACAGTGCCCCGCCCCTCCCCCCTCAAGCCAACAGGAACTTTCGGTACTTTCCACATATGTAAATCAGTAAGCGTCACCAGTCTGCCATTGGTTAGATATGATCTGAGATCTGAGTAAGTGTTTCACTAACCCAGAAACTACTAAGGTGTTTTACTAATATGGAAACTACAGAAAGATTAAAGATTAAAGCAGAACAAAGTTTTACCTCGTAATCTTTCACAGTTCCAGACCACTCGCACCCTTCATTTAGGCATTTTGCTGGCAAACTATGAATTTCTCTTTGCGCTGCTGTGTCATTAAATGCCTGTGAAAATACCAAAGAAATCCAGTGTTAGAGAAACGGTTCAGTGTTTAATGTACACGCATGTTTAGCATGAACCTTCCTCCACTTCCTTTCCGCTCAACAAGTCAGAACAGGAAGTGCAAGTAGTTCTGTGAAAAGCCCATAATTGGCTCAAAGTAAAACACCAAAAGTATATAATTTATTTAAATATAGACTGTTTCAAATATAAAATGTAAAACCACATGTTTGAAACAAACATTTCTATATTCTGACGGAAAATAACAGATGTTTTACATTTCAACATTTTTATATGCACTGAATTTGAACTGAATTGCTTTTCCATTTCTGGGTGACAGGGAGCTGGAGCCAATCAGAGCAATGCTGAATCTGAAGGTGGCACACGTACCATGGATTGGTGACCAATCACAGAGCAGCACACACACACACACACACACACACACACACACACACACACACACACACACACACACCTATAGGCACATTTAGTAAAATCCAATTCTCCTGCAGAATTCTGAATTGGGAGGAAACCCACACAATCAGGTGGCAATGCAAACTCATCAGAGAAAGACCTGTGCCAACCACTATGCCACTGTTCCGCCAAAACGTTCCTTCAACTCGTTTTTTGTGTTGTAGGCTTACACATTATTTTTCATCCTTTCTTAGATGTCCGAGCACTACTGTTCTAGATTTATATCACCACTTACCCCAGTCTTCAGAATAGACAAATCCTCCTCAAATATACCCTCAGCTTGGCAGGCATCGCACGGCCTGGGCCCCGAGCTACGGAAGAATAGGACGAGATTTTAGTCATAAAACAGACAGACAACTTTGGAAGTGAGAATGTTTAAAAAAAAATTCTAAGGTCAAGCACATGATGGCTGTAGATAACTGGAATGTGTGATGCAAGCTCCCACGGTAGGGTTAAAACCGTCTAAGCCTGGGAGAATATGTTTGTGAAACTGAGGGAAAGATGCTCATTCCGCCTTAAGGTGGAATGCCAAAACATTCCAATAATATTTCTCATAGACATAAGGAATTTCATCAAATGATGAGGCGTTTCATAGCTCTAGTCAAATTTAACAAAAAAAAAAAACGAGAAGGGATGAAGGCACCACTAGAAATGGTTTACAGTACCAACATGGTGGAGTGGGATGACGAGACGCACGATGTTCCCGTGTCCTTCACAATCCACGTTGGAACTTGATCTTCAGACAATTCCCTTCCAATACAACGTACACAAGCTTTAAAAATACGTGACCCAGTAGATCATACACATTAAAGAAATCTTAATGAGATCTCACGTAAAAAAAAACTGTGGAACATGGGAACTGTTACGACTCCATCCGGGTCTTCACCTTCTCCGGCCGCTCCGTCACTCACCAGTTGCCCATCATCATCATCAGTCCAATCTGCCACACCGGTTCCTCATCACTCACGTTCCCCGGACACTATATAACAGCCAGCCTCCCCTCAGTCGTTGTCTGTCATTGTCCACGATCGTCTGATCCCGACGCACCAGCACAGACTCACCCACCTTCTTCTCGTCGTCACCTTCCCTCTCTTCTTCATCATCGTCATCGTTGTCGTCTCCACATCATCAGTGTCCAGTGTCAGTATCTGTCCTGTTCATCTGTTGTTTGTATTAAACGTTCACTGTGCACGAATCCGCTCCCATTTCCGTCTTCTGTTTTCTCCCTCACTCACGCTCACTCTCTATCCGAGCGCTGAGCATAACAGAATGACAGATCTGATGGATTCACATGTGTTTTCGTCGTGGTGGATCGATTCTCGAAAGCCTGCAAACTGATCCCGCTCAAAGCGATGTCGGCCGCTGAGGTACTGTTCCAACAGGTGTTCCGAAACCATGGCATCCCCGAGGACATAGTTTCTGATCGAGGTCCGCAATTTGCCTCCCGGGTCTGGAGGGCCTTCTTCCGCCGTCTGGGAGTTACCATCAGCCTGACTTCGGGCTACCACCCACAGTCAAATGGCCAGGCTGAGAGGAAGATACAGGAAATAAGCCGGTACCTTCGGGCTTACTGTGCAAAGGACCAACTTTCCTGGTGTCGTTTCCTCCCCTGGGCCGAGTATGCCCAAAACTCCCTTCGTCAAGAGAGCACAGGTATCACTCCCTTCCAGTGTGTGCTAGGTTATCAACCTCCCTTCTTCCCTCTGTCATCAGAACCATCTTCCATCCCTTCTGTTGACACCTGGTTCAAAGCGAGCGAGAGGGTATGGGGCTCAGCTCATCGCCACCTTCAGCAGGCCAGTCGGAGAGCTCAACATCAGGCCAACCGGAGACGCAGGACGGCACCATTGTTCCGTCCAGGACAAAAGGTCTGGTTGGCCACCCGTAACATCCGCCTCCGACTGCCGTGTAAAAAGCTGAGCCCACGGTACATCGGTCCATTCCGCATCATCCGCCAAATCAACCGCGTCACTTACCGGCTTCAGCTACCATCGCACTACCGTATCAACCCCTCATTTCATGTATCCCACCTGAAACCCTATCACTCACCTGTAATGTCGTCTCCTCCAGGTCCGGATGATGGTGAAACCACTCCTCCTCCAGCGGTCACGGCCGACGACGTGGTGTATACCATCCACCAAATCCTGGACTCACGGCGCCGAGGTTCAACTATTCAATATTTGGTGGATTGGGAAGGTTTGGGTCCGGAAGAGAGATCCTGGGTCAAGCGACAGGATGTTCCTGATCACGACTTGTTGACTAGATTCTATGCTGACCACCCTGAGAAACCAGCACCTCGGCCTCGCGGCCGCCCCCGTCGTCGTTCACTGTGCACGAATCCGCTCCCATTTCCGTCTTCTGTTTTCTCCCTCACTCACGCTCACTCTCTATCCGAGCGCTGAGCATAACAGGAACACACAATGAGAGATTCTGGAAGAATCTGTTCTCCGGTTATCTTCAAAACGAATTTGAAAATTATTACCGAATTCAGTTCATTTGTTAGATTTTATTTGAACTTCTAAGTTTGGCAGAAACTGTATTCCCATATAGACTTAGTGAGGTTCTGTTTGGGAAGGACTTTGTAAGTCAAAATGTTCAAATTAGTGGGTTGCAAATAAAATGGCACATTTGCCTAAAGATTTAGACTGCAAATTCAGACGAGTGAAGAAAACAAGGACAAGGACAAAGCTCCGAGCAGCAGAAACACTCCCAAGAACACTCAGAAGGCCTAATGTCAGATTTGCTGAAGTTACAGGAATCTTGCAGAGCTGTGTGGAAAAAAAACTGAAAAACTTGAGTTCTTGTGAAAAGTGGAGCAATCGCAGAGGCGTGTCAATGCTTGCCAATCAAAGGGAAACTCAGAGGTCAAGAGGTTGTTGCTTCACATTGACCATGACTTGTAGAAGACAGCAACCTTTTGAAAAAAAGTGAATGATCATTAAGGTCAATATGGTCTCTAGGGGCAGTATGGAAATGGTGCTCTGCATGTGACCACTTATTGAAGTTACACACACACACACACACACACACACCCAGGAGCAGTGGGTCGTCTTAAGCTGCGGTGCATGTGGAGCTCAGTGTCTCGCTCAAGGACACTCGTTTGTACAACCCACCGGACCGGGACTTGAACCCTTCGAGTGACAGGTACAACTCGCCACCCGACCACAACTGCCACAAGTGAATGGTGTGCAGAGTTCTTGTGTGTGTGGAGAAGCTTAAAGGGGGGCAGGAAGAGCACCAACTCCCTGGCAAATGAAGCTGGGTGGGTGGGTCAATACAGAGTGGTCTGGCCCTGAGAAGCTTAGAGTTCTCCTCCTGTAAGATATGGCAGATCTGCCCTGAGACTGAAAGGCGACTGACAGGGAGTGTTATATTTAGTCTGTAGTCTTCAGGAACCATGATCACTTCATAACTGCTTCCATCACACATCTTGATCTATAAACCATCAAACTCAGTGGCGACGATGAGCAAAAGGATCCAGTACCTGGTGAGCTGGTTGAAACACAACACACAAAAGCGATGGCCACACTGCGCTTGCACTGGTTTCCTCAAGATCTCTTTACACTGGTGGCACTGATACTTGGATTCCATGGACACCAGCAGCACGCCGCGGGATATTCCAGAGACACTGGAGGGTGGAGAAGACCCCAGGGACGGGTGGGCCGCTGCCATCAGAGTTCCCACAAATCCAGCCGAGCCGACCATCTGTAATACACACAAAGCAAAACTCAACACCACGTCTCCATCGTGCTATTCGTTATCCATAACGTGTCTTTTCTTTGCTCTCCTTCCACAATATACATCATAATCCACTTTGTCCAGGTGGGAGGAGAATGCGCTTACATTTATTTTGTTACCGTTACTATCGTACATTTTGGTGTAAATTGAGTCATTTCGAAGACGTGCACTTTTTTAGTTGGTAAAACCTGTACTTTTACGTTTCATTTAGTAACATTTAAAATAATTTCCATGCCCTACCGCAACCAGGCCTCAAACTGGTATATTAACAAAGAAGTAATACTTTTGCTCAGGCTCAGTGCGAATTTTAGTCAAGAGAATATTGAAAATTGGATAAACTTGTGACGTTTGTAACTCAAGAGCGTATTTGTCCTGAACTACAGATGTAGAACTACAAATGTCCAGTGCATATGTTTTGCAGCTAAATTAATTACAAAATGTTTATTAATAAATCTGGCCAATCAGGTTTAGGTATTTTGGATAAAACTACAATGTAGGCTATAAAAAAAAACAAGAAATGTAAAAAAATACCACAACAAACTCTTTAGTTGCGAGATTTAAATTCCTAATATAGAAATTAAATTGAACACCTCCATTTCTCAAAATGGCAAAAAAAAAAAAAAAAACCCAGATAAAATAGAACAATAGAATAGTCAGTCAAACCCAAATGTGCAAAAAAAGTGCAACTGTTAATTCACGTTTTTACGTGATTTAGCTCATAATTAGGATCTAGTACTTTCAGGACCCTGCAGATGGAGATATTTCCTCGACCACCCATGAAATGAACCACGGCAGAAAATATGCCGCACAATCACAATGTAATGAGTAACGGTAAGTGTCCATGAGTATAGATAATCAAAATGTAGTCAAGTAGAGAGTAAAAGTTGCTTTTATTTTTGATACTCGGTAAGTACAAAGTAGCCAAAAGTCAATTTTCTGAAGAACTTAACACCACAGCAATATACACAAACCTGATCAATTAAAACCAAAATTATCTGACAGTCTAATTACTGTAACTAAAATAAAATAGCAACTCTGATGGAGATTAAAGCTAAGCTAAGAAAAACTAATTTTGAACTTTTATTCAAAGTTGAGTTAGAAATTTGGGGTTTTAGAAATGAAAATGCTTTAAAAATAAAATGTATTATTATTATTTTCAAGTTGGCTTTTTATTGTCATTCTGCTACATGTTGTGAACAAATAGTAGAACGAAATGTCATGTCTCACTGGACCACGGTGCTAAATACATATCCAAGTACACATGTTCACACAAACAGACTGCACAAGAACTTTACATGAATACTGTGCATACAATTGGATCGTGCAGAGGACATTTTAGTACCTGAGATTGTAAAAAAAGGAAACTTATAGATTTATTTATTTATTTATATATATATATATATATAAAGTGACTGGTGTGCATATAGTGGGTGAGAGGAGTGCGTTACCACAGGTGGTTTGTATAGCCCACTCGTCTGTGAGTAGTACACTCATAATCGCACATTCAACCGTCAACAGTTTTTCAAGGGTTGGGTTGTGGTGTTTAGGGTATCAGAGGAGTTGAGAGCTCTCACAGCCTGAGGAGCTGAAAGAGGTTGTGGGAGGGGTGGGTGTGGTCCTTCACGGTGCTGGAGGCCTTGCTGGAGCATCGCTTTAGGAAAATGTCCAGGATGGAGGGGTGAGGGACACCAATGATCTTTGCGGCTGTGCTCACTGTCCGTTTCAGGGTCTTGAAATCAGCGTCACTTCAGTTCCCGTACCAGACAGTTATAATAATATTAATAATAGTAATAATTATTATTATTAGTATTTCATGAAGTCAGGACACGACGGAGAATAGTGGCCAACCAATCACAGAGCAGGACACACACACACACACACACACAAAAACAATGGGATGACTTTCCTGACTTCATTTCCCTCTTCCTGTGGGAGGAAAACCTACTTCAACATTCCAACACTGGTAAAGGAGTTTTCCAAAATATTTTGAACATGAAAATGAAAAAAAGAACCATGTCTAACTTCATTAACTGGTATTAAAACCATAATTCCAGGCAAATCTTGTGTCATGCCAATTGTAGAAATATGGCTCAGATGTTTCGGTGATAAAAGTGTTTCGGCCGAAAACCAAAAATGCATTTTTTGGCCAGTTTCGGTGGCCGAATATTCGGTGCATCCCTATCGCGGACTCAAAATCTAGTCTAGATTTATGTATTAAAAAGGGAGGAAGCCTTTTATTTAGAATACAATTTAATGCATGTTTCCACGTTTAAGATACAATAAGATAATCTTTATTGTCATTGCTCAATGGTGCAACGTATTTATTTAAATTAAATTTATTTAATGTATTTAAGTTTTATTAATTTATTTTTGTTAGTTTGTTCTTACTCTTTGCGTACTTTATTGTAATATGTTACTGTTGACTACAAGCACGCACACACACAGACTACAATTTTCCAGGTTTCTAAATACACATTAAGTTGTCGAGAACGAGCATCTTCCACAAAGACTGTCATGTCAGATTAACTTCTGAAACATTAACTGAATAATTCTACTGTCTTAGAACTAACAATATAGTTGAGCGGAAAAAGATTATCTACACACCTTACAAATATCAAAATCTAAACACACATACACACTTTCAGTTTATACACAAATACGTTATAATAGATAGAAAGTTTGCATGTTACAATATTATACTTACAATTATTAAAGCACGTACGAACACTCTTACCACATGAACTCACAAATATATATAAAAAGAATACAACATAGTGTAAAAATAAAAAGTTACAGTAAGTTAAAGTCACCAAAATCTAGTCAAGTAGAGAGTACATGTTGTTTATTTTTGACCACTACAAAGTACAAAATAGCTCAGAACAAGTACAAAATAGACAACATGAACATTATACAAGCACCGAGCGATGCTCGTAGCGATGTCTACGTAGCGACTTCGATGTCACGTAGCGATTTCGATACTGTTGCGACCGCGCAACATGGCCGTGAGCACAACTACCAACCGCGCACCAACTTCGCGACTGTCGAGAACGACACCGCGACCAACGTCGCGAATGTCTCCTCCGTGTAGGAAAACAAAACACTTACCCGAAAGCGTATCGCGGGTTCGCCGAGACAAGCGAGTACGATAGTGAAGTATGTCGAAGTTACGAGCGTAGGGCGGAGCGTAGGGCGGGGCGTAGGGCGGAGCGTCATCACGCAACTTTGCTACGTGGTGGAAAAGGAAAAACAAAGAGTATTTGCTGCATGGTGAGTGTTTGAATCCGCTTCGTTTTAAAGTTTTTTTAAAGTCTATAATGAGTCTATATATGAGTGTGCAAGTGTTTTGTCTGTGCTTTTTAATGTGTGTGAGATTTTTGTCTTCCCAAGTGCATGCGTTATGTCATGGATATCCACCTTTAAATGTAAATCATGCATATTGCCGCGGAGGGTGTTCTACTATAAACTAGCCTCGAAGTAATAACAGTCTTTGTAAAAAATAATTGTTACAATAGTAACTGTAAACGGATTTACCTTTCGTTAAATGTATTTTCCGGAATGACCAAGCGTCGTTTCTTTGTCATTATTTGACTTACAACCAATAGGAATCGACGTGGAACCTACATTACTAATCAATAGGAACCTACATTACTAATCAATGTGCTAAAACCACTAATACGGGAGTTACCAGGAAGTAAAGATAACGGGAAAACGATGTTAAATCAGTCTACATTTAGGTACTAAAAAATATGACAAGACATAGTTTATGATTATTTTGATATACAGAGTCAATTTTACAAGTCACCGCCAAGTCATTCTTACGGTTTAGCTTATCTTTACAAAAATAATCCTGTTCGAGTCTGTCAGAGATAATTTCTATTGAAAATAAATTCCGTTTTAGTGAAGATGAGAAATGAGAACAATGTTAACAATGGCAGGAAGCGTTTTATTTAGAATACAATTCAATGCATGTTTCACCGTTTAATGTCGTTATTTAAATTTTTTTAATTAATTTATTTTTGGTTAGTTTGTTCTTATTCTTCACGTACTTTATTGTAATATGTTACTGTTGTGTTTTGTAAGTTATAGAGGTTTTGTTAATTTACTTACTTCAATATTTTAAAAAATCTCGAATTAACGCACGCACACACCTCCCCTGCCATTTTCCAGGTTTCTTAATACACATTAAATTTTTGAGAACGAGTATCTTCCACAAAGACTGTCATGTCAGATTAACTTCTGAAACATTTTTGATCCATTCATCACACAATTTCCACAATTATTTTAATTCACAAAGAATCAATGCTGTATATGACAATTTGTCCTATCCTTCCTACCCCTGATAAACATACTGTACAAAAAATCCAACAGATCCATAAGCCAAAGACCCAAAAAAAACCCTACAACAAATTGTACCATGAAATTTTATTTGAAGATTAAAAGGCCTAACCATCGTAAAACTGAAGTGAACATGCATGTGACCTTGTTTTGTACTTTACGAGATTCAATTGCACACGGCTGTGAAAACTGAGAGTAAGCTGCTTTTCTCTCAATAAAAGAAAAAAAACGTCATTGTTTCATTGTTTCGTGTGTTTTGATCATCACATCTGCGATGGTCACTTTTGAGCTTCAATTCTTGCGTTTGTAACAATTCTTTCTGCAACAAAAAGGTGTGTACTTTGATGTACGAAGGATTAGACTGTATATATTAAATGTACAGGACTTGGTTAATATCCTTCTGAATGAAAACATACAGTTTTATTTGACAATAATGTGACAACCCAGCATTGCTTCTGAATTAAACACGCTTGAAACTTGCTTTGTTTCTCTTCACACATCTGCATTTTCTTTAACGGCGCGTGTGGAGGTGTGTCGCAACTTCATGAGCGGAATCGTCTTCCTAATTAAAAAAGGCCTCTGCTGCTTGGCTTCCCGGTCAGAGTTTGCCGTTTAAATGTGCGTTTCTCTGGCCAAACAGAGAAGACAGCAGCTTGCGTCCTCGTGGCTGGCGTGTGGGCGCCTGGCTGAGCCGCACCATGCGTGGAGAGCGCCAGACTTTTATGGTGGAGTCATCGCTGGCGGAGAGGAGCAGCTCCTGGTCGGACGTGCTGAAGGCCACAGAATTCACCACATCCTCGTGCTGCAGACGAGCCAGGCAGATGTTGTAGTGGCGATCCCAAACGTAGCCGTGCTTGTCCTCCGCGCCACTGCAGACAATCACAAACGTGTGTGTGAGACTTTATGGACCAGACCAGTCCAGACCTGATTGTAAAAGGTCTGTCTGTTCAGATGGAAAGTCAGACTACGCTGTTCTGGATTCTTGTGGAGGTTCTTAGACATTCAGGTGGACGGTTGAAAGCTTGGGACAGATCAGACCGAGCCTAAAGTCCTGCTTCGGTTAATGTTCTCAGGAAGGACAAAGAAAGGTTATGAGAAGGAAGAAATGTTTATTGTAAAACTCCTGGGTAACTTAAGCAAGGTGTGGATTATTTTTACGCCTCAGTAATTTAACATAAAAAGAGGCAATAATTATTGTGAGTAAACAACACACAGACAAAACAAAGCGCCATGTGTTTTTCTTGAGCTTATCTTACAGACATGTGCACTTATCAAATTCCAGACAGACTGGCAGAGATGAATGTCTCCAAACACGGTCACACACCAAACACTTGAGTCACCGTCTAGAAATCAGTCGCATGTTCTGGCCTTTCGCCACAAACATGGTAGAAAACAGTCATTTGTGATTAAAAAAAGTAGTACTTTAAAAGCAAAACGATGTTGTGTCCCATACTTAAAAAAACACACACGATGAGTGGTGGTGGGGGGAGGGGTAAACATTTGAAAAAAAAAGGATAGATGAGTGAGTATTCTTCACTTTAAACTGTAATTGCTGCTGATCTTCAGATTACCTGGCAACAAAGTCCCGACTGACGTCCAGAAAGATGAAGAAACACTCGTCGTTGGGAGTGAAGGCGCGGTGTGCGCGGAGGCTGCGGCGCTCCTCTCTCAGACTCTTCAGGTCAATCACATGCAGGTCAATCTCCTCAGCGATGGGCGGAGGAGACATGGGGTCGGAAATCACACAGCCCACCGGCCACGCCCGACTGTTCACATATAAATACCTGGGGAGAAGATCAAACACAACAATGATCACACCTACTATATTGATATATTATCGTCAGCAGCAAGTGTCGGGTAAAATCATTTGCTTTTATATTGTTCTCTTGTGACGAAATAGACTTACAAACCTTCGTTTTTTATTTCACATTTGATAACATGTTGAAAAATGTAACCTTATTTTTTCAAGAGAGATTTCAAATAATGTACTTAATTTTTATTGGGCAGCTTTCAAGAAAACAACGTTAGGAGCTTGGAAAAATTATGAGCTCTAAAATAACTTATAGAGGTATTTTATGAGCCACAAAAAACATTATTAAAATGATACATATATTAAAACATAAGTAAATTATATATTGTTAAAAGACTGAAAATCTTGGATTTTATTTATTTTTTTTCAGTAACACAATTATTTTTGCATTTGTTTCCTAGTTGTTTTATTTTAGAAATGCAATTATTAATGGTATGGCTTTTCCCCCATAATCATCACGTTATATTGGTTTGTTGATATTGTTTTTACATGCTGCTGGAACACATACAATTTCCCATTGTAGAATTACTAAAGTTCTATTTGGTAGAGTTGCATAGAAAAGGAAATCTTACTTTTCTATGTACTTTTTATCATAGGAATATTGTTCTACAGTTTGTCAGTGTCTTGCTCAATGACACTCAGATGTGAAACCCAACAGAGCGGGATTCGAACCTGCAACGCCTGGGTGACAGGCCCAACTCTAAACTACTGGATCACAACTTCAAGAGTCCCAGATGTGACCCACAATCTCAGCTTTAATTCACTGACGGACACAAAGTTAAGACGAATACTATAGTTAGGATATAAAAAAATACTACAGTATGATGAAAATGACTGGGCACAAAACCGTTTCAATACAGCCCCTAGTGGCCAGATTGACAAACTCCCTTAACTTCATACACACCTATGATCCGGTGAAAGTCCCATGCCGATGATGTGGCCGTGTATGTCAATCACGTGGTCCAGCGAGTCAAAGAACTCCTCCGAGCTGCGTTCTTTCCCTAACACGGGGCCGCACGTCGTCATCTGCTCAGGCATTATCCGCTTGATACCTGGAGTCAAACGGCATCACTGCTTCATCATCCTGAACCTACTCACAGCTGTACTCTAGACAAACCGATCTGGTGCGGGGAGTACGTCAGGCTGCCAGTGGTGAAGAGGAGGTAGGTTTTATCCTCTTCTCCCGCTGTGGCAGAAGCTGTTTTGGCATCCGGAGCTTTGGTGCATCTTCTGCCCATCATCTGGGCAACCTGGGTTTCCAATCGTCTGTCGTGGGCAGCCGTGGCCTGGCGACCCTAACATCAGCAAACACAGAACAGAAGACTCAAACAAAACAACATGTTCTTTGTGTTCAAACTCCATTCACTATAAACCACTCGAGATACATGCAATCTCTCAAGTTTAAATTGACATTTGATGTTCCCGTTTCACAAAAGGTGATTAACTACAAACATTTTTGCTTTGACGTCACTTACATGAAGAAGATTCCTCAGACCAGGTTGAGCAGACACGGAAGGCAGATGCGTCCTCTTGTCTTCTTGCTCCTCGTCTTTATTCTCTTCATCACTGTCGGTGTTTCCCAGGTCAAAGAGCAATGGCTGATGCTGCGGTGTCTGCTGGATCGGGCTTTTAGCCTGCGACTGAGCCTCGTAATCCAGGAGCAGATCGGGAGAGTTGTGTCGACGGCAGTGGGCCACCATCACTGTGCGGATGGTGCTGGCATTAATGTTCTGAATCTTGAAGAGACGCTTTACTACATTCACGTTTTCCGACTCAATGTCCTAACAAACAGAAACAGAAAGGCAACACAGAGGCAAATTTGAAAGATACTGTAATGCAATTTGTCAAATTCCTGGTTGATTTTAAATGTGTTAAGTTCAATGACAGTAAACCACAAACCTAGTTTGCAACAAATTCAGAAATAGCTTATAACTATAGAAAATAACAACGATAAATTATTATTTATACCATAGACACCAATTTATTCATGTTAAATGACAAGTATTGTATGATTAAAAATATGTGGCAATACCTTAGTTTTTGCATTAAATTCAAATTTAAAAAACCAATTCAACTGAAAGTACAGATAAAAATGAACCATATTTTTTTTTGCCTATTTCAAAGTTTGAAAGTCACAGTGAACTTAAATACAAATTAGTTGTGTTGTTTTCTATTTTTGAACTCTTCATTTGAACAAAAATGGACAGTAAGATTCCAAATTAGTTATATAAATAGACAAACAAGATTTAAACAGCTAAAATAAATATCTAAATATTTTCTCATTATAATAATTGAGCTGTGATATTGCTTGTCAGCTGTATTAGTTATATTATTAATACAAATTCTTCTGGAGGAAACTAAGAACAGAACTGTACCTGGAAGGCTTTGTTGAGCCAGAGTACTGAGCAGGAAGTCATGTTGCCGATCCAGTGCAGGTTTCCCGAGATGAGGTGAGTTTCGTTCAGCCAGCATCCGAACACATCATACGGCTTGTTTCTCACACGGGAAAGCAGCGTGTAGTTTTCTACAGACGTCAGGAATCAACAAACTGAGTGTATCTACAAACTGAACAAAACTCTTCCTACCTAAACTGATGACAGCGATCTCTCCAGAAGAGGAGTGATGGGGGCCGAGGTAGACCCCCGATACCAGCAGGAGAGTGTCGTCTGCATTAAACTGAGAAAACTGAGTGTAACCCCAGTTAAACTGCCGCATACTGGAGCTGTGAACCAAGGAGATGATGCCATCGGTTTGCTCCGTGTTCCAAATCTGTTTTGAACAGACAAAAGAGTATACAGTATTCATGACGCATAATGAATCCATATGTCGGAAAGATGCAGACTTTTTTCTGTCATTTTATAAGTCACCTTGAGCACCAAACATCCTGTCTTAATGTGCAATCCATCAGACATCATAAGTAGAATTATTTTATTTGCTTATAAATGTCACTCACATAGGCAGCCTCACACTTGTCCATATGTGGAACTTTACTAGTAGAATGTGAGCCTGAATTCCCAGATAAAGTAGATTCCAAAATAAACTGAATTATAAACTTATTTACAATTCTAAATACAGTACGTACATTTATAAAGTCGTATTTATGCAAATATAAGCACAAGAATATTCTTCTCACACCTACCCCATTAGTATTAAAAAAAATTAATAAATAAAACACACAAACCAATAGTTAAAAATACACTCTGGTAGAGTGATCTTGTGTGGAAGTATGAAAATATAGTCACCGTCCAAAACAAAAATGTGTACGTGTGTATGTGTCTGTCAGAGAGAACGTGTGTGAAAGAGTGTGAAAATGTTTTTTGTGTGCACATGTGCGCGTGTGTGTGGCGTAAGTGTATTTTGAGAGAGTGTGTCTGTTTTAGTGGATTAGTCTACTCTACAGGTTTTCAATGTGTGTTTGTTTTAAGTGTATGAATGGGAGAATATAAAAAAATTAGATTAGACATTCCTTAAAAAAACACTTGTTTTCAAATATTCAACAATTCAAAAGTTCATTATTTCGGTATTATCGGTGGCTTAAAGACAGAGTTGTGAAGATGGTGTTTAATAAGGCTGTTAATCGCTGTACCAAAGCACAGAACTAGAAGAGCTCGGAGGAACTCACTCACTATTCACACCTGACACTCTATAACACAACATTTCGTTTGACATTGCTGTCAAATATGACATTCATATGATAAATATGAAAACCACAATTGGAATCCTATTAACAGAGAATGTGATGTAATTAAAATAAATGTAGAGAATGTTTGTGCTTGAGCGTTAATATATACCTAAGATTTACATTACTGTACTCGTCAAGTTTGTTATAAAGTTTGCCTTGTTTTTCAGGCGTACCTTAACAGTGCAGTCTTTGGAACAGGACGAGAACTGGTTACCGTGGTGAGAAAAGGCCAGATGCAGAACCTGATCATGATGTTCTCTCAGGGTCTGGACCTCCACACATGGAATGCAATCATACAGTCGCTTGAACTCTTGATACCACGACACGGCCGCTGGAAAAGAAATGCGCGTTATACAGCACAAGCAGAGCACAGGCGGCATCACCGGAGTACCTGGATGGCGCGGCACTGAGCGTGGGATGCGGTAGTAGCTGTAGAAAAGCTCTTTCCAGAGGAACTCATCCCGTGACACAGAGAACCACTGACAGCACGCGAGTCCGGCATTCAATACTGCCTCGTGAGTGAGGTTCAGGAAGATCTCAAGCACCAGGCTGTCTGGCAAGCCAGACTCGCTCGCCATCCTGACATCCTGAAAGAACATTTTGCAGACATCCTAAACAACCGGCGCGAAATTCAGAGGGAATGTAAAACGACACTTTCACTGACAGTCAGGTGACCCCCACACAGCTTTAGCCCAAAATAACCCCTTCTTCACACTCGGACCCCAAGGACCACTTTCCTTCACAATAACTTTTCTGACATTAATAAGTACATTTCATGGAACTGACCACCTTTGCTAATATTAAGTGTACACAGTCCCACATTCACTGTTTAATTTCACAATTACACTAGTATATACGGTATGAATAATTTGTGTGTGTGTGTGTGTGTGTGTGTGTGTGTGTGTGTAGACAAGCGCACACTTAAAAACAAATTTTCTGTGTGGTATTTAACGCGTGTTAATTCTTAACTTTGCGGTTTCTAATACAAACATGAGGCGCATTCATTGTATACGCCAAGTAAACTGGAGTCATTAGTAAAGTAAATATAGTAAAGTTTTACGGTTTTTATTCTGTGTGTTCATTAGCCGCTAAAGCAGCTAACAACATAAGGTAAAAACAAATTCCATCTGGCACACAAACAGTGTACCAGCTCCGTACAAAGGTCAATACAATTTCAGATTTTCCTTACCTGCTCACTGAAACATTCCAGAGGATAAATATGAAGTTTAAGACTAAAGTAAATATTTCGTGATTTACTTAAACGTATTTTTAAACCACTAGCACAATCCCTAGTCTGAACTAGCCAACGGCCGAGAAACGAGTAGTCTACACTAGTCGATCGCAGACTAATCGAAATGACATACGTAACATATTCGACGTGATGGTATTACCTGGTAACGCGGAATAGACATATAACAACTTAATTTTCCGGACTAGTTAATAATTTGACTAGACATAACAATATAATTTATTATACGAGTGGAAATAATGTACAAAGAGAAAATTGGATTAGGATACCAATAGGATTACGATACAAATTTATTTTTAACCCAATCTTTAACCCAACTTGATTTGTCCAACACATTTACAGAAATTACATTTTCTGCTTAGCTCTAAACCGTATTTGTAAAAGTATTAATTTTATTTTATTAAAACAACTAAAATAACAACAACAACAACAACAACAATAATAATAATAATAATAATAAATACCACATTTATTTTATTTATTTGGCGCATTTCGAAGCAATAAACACATTTCAATAAACATTTCATTGGTAACATTAGTTAAACTCGATTTTGAAAAGTGATTCTTAATCTAAAATAATCCATACGTGCCCCTTTTTACGTTTTTTTACTGCACAATCGTCACTTCTTGTATCGTCAGTGGTGAATACGTTTGAACTCTGTTGACAGTTACTGTGACAGTCTGGGCACAATACAGTTGAAGTTCGTCACTGACTCTTTGACTTATTTTAAATAATTGTCAATAATTGCTGCTAACAATTATTCTATTTTAGATTTTACAGCATATTGTGTGATGGAGAATCTGGACAGCAGCAGCCAGCAACCCAAGTTAATTCGCTGTCCGCTTCGTACCGTTTATAAACCGCAGCTGAAGCGCATTCCCAGACGGGAAGTGAAGGATGAGCTGGAAGATCCTGCTGGTCCCACAGCAGAGTCCGAGAACCTCTCTGCACCTGAAACAAGACCCCAATGGAGCGAATTCCTGGTCTCGAGAAAAGCAAGCAAGTGGAGCATCGAGGAGGTGAAGGATCCCCCTGAAGAAGAAGAAGAAGCATCCGAGCTTTCTGTGCGCACAGCCTCCGTCTCATGGACCGTCTCGAGACGTTTTGGAGAATTTGTACTTTTTTCCTATTAACCAGCTGTAATTCCGTTTTCTTAATATTTAAGTACAGTTCAGTATTTATTTTTCCTGATAAATAAACATTTGATAGTGTCGTATTCCTTCGTTTCTCTTATTTTCGTATCGTTTTTCTCGGAAAGTGGCCAGTGAAATAAATTCTGCTATTTTTTGCAATAAGATCAATTACAATTACACTTTTTTTTACACGAACAATTACAGTTGAACACTTTTAAAAATACGTCTTTTTTTTGTTTTTTTAGTCGCTTTGAATGTTTACAGTTACATATTGATATTATTCATCCCGCTACGTTATCCACACATTTCGAAGTGTGTGGATCGAAGTGACAGGAAACCGGAAGCACGTGACCTCTGCAGCGTTTCATTCCGTCACCTCACGAGTCTCAGCCCAAGACTCAGGTACAGTATTATTATTAGAACCATTCCATATTCAACATGATTACCACTATTGTTGCATTACGTTTGAGTTTTAAACTTATTTTAGTAATACATTAAAACGAAGAGCTAAAGCGAGTTAAACGGCAAATACTTGTTGGACAAAACTATTTATTATTATAATTATTTTCTAATTTTTATATTTGATAATATCGAGACTATGGTTTTCATTCTTTTATAGAATAAATATGATGTTCCTGCGGTTAATCACACTTGTAAAAAAGTAAAAGAAAAAATAAATTATTAAATAAATGTATGCAATGTAAACTAACAATTGTATTAGCGTTTTTAAACCAGTTCAACACTTTTAATTCCAATCCAGGAATGCATTTTTTTTTTTCGAATGAGCTTGGAGCAACATGCTATGCTAACAAAGGTTCAAGGCTTTTACAACGGCTTTTAAATAAAATATGTGCTTTTGTTTTACCTGGACTGTTACTGTTTTAGATGCACTGAAGGTTCTATTGAGCTTCAGAAGTGTGTAAGAAGCTTCAGAAGTGTGTGAGCCATGCAGTACTGCAGCACTCGTGCAGGCCTTCAGCGCTGCAGCTTCAGAGACGTGCTGTTCTCCGGCTACGCTTCAGACGGAGGCATGTTCATGCCCGAGAGCCTTCCTGTGCTGTCTACGGACACGCTGCGGGCCTGGAGAAGCCTGTCCTACCAGCAGCTCGTCTGCCAGATCTGCAGCCTCTTCGTCCCTGAGGCAGAGATCCCACGACAGGATCTGGAGGGTGAGATGAGAAGTTCCATTGTGTCTGGATTATGGATATCCAGCCAATTCTGTTTCCTCAGGTCTGGTGGTCCAGGCTTTTTCCAGGTTCTCCATTGACGAGACTGTGAAAATCATTCAATTAAAAAATTCTCTGTCCATCCTGGAATTGTTTCATGGAGAGACACTGGCTTTTAAGGACTTAGCTATGTGCTGTGCCGCCCAGTTCCTGCAGTACTTCCTGTGCAAGGAGCGAAGACGAGCCACGATTCTTGTGGGTAAGAAGCCACACCAGTAGATATAATCCTCACGTCTCCAATCGAATTGAAATTTCTGGGTTTTTTTTAGGAACATCAGGTGACACGGGTGGATCGGCCATCAGAAGCGTGTTTGGTCTGAGTGAGGTGGACATAGTCGTGGTGTTTCCACGTGGACGCATCACTAAAGTGCAGGAAAGACAGATGACCACAGCTGTGGCTGACAACATCCATGTGTTTGCTGGTAAATTACAGGACAAGATTTGCAAAGTTGTTTTTTGGACTATCTCTTGCTCGTTTGGTTGGCATACTGTGGTTTTAATTTTTCAGTTTAGTTTGTGATCCAAGTATTATACATCTGAAAAATATCACATCTAGTCTTTTTACTTCTGAAAATGTTGAGTCAGTGCAAAAGGTTTTGTTGATTTCCTCTAGGGAAGGTTCTGCGGACGACTGGGGGGGCTCAGTAAAACCTTTTGGGTCTCACACTAAAGGAGGATAATGAGAGAAAATTCAAAATTAAAAACTAGAGATATGATGTGTTTTTTCTAATTCTTCAGTGGTGAGAAAATCCGTTCATCTCTAGATCCAAGTCTAATCTGACATGTTTCCACAGCGGACGGGACATCAGATGATATTGACGTTCCCCTGAGAAAACTGTTTGCGGATCCAGAGCTGGTGAAGCGTCATGGCCTCATGAGTCTGAACTCTGTGAACTGGTCCAGAATCCTAGTTCAGATGGCACACTTCCTGTTCGCCTACCTCCAGCTCTGCCCGCTGCCGAGCCACGGAGAAGTTCTGCCTATGCTTGAGGTTCTGGTGCCCACAGGAGGAGCGGGAAACATCACAGGTGAGGATGGATGGTCTGAACGCTTATGGAAACACGTACTGATTTCAGAGAACACTGATATTTCTGAAGCTGTCAGTCATTTTAGAACACAAACATTGTTATTTTGCTTTTAGCTTTTTCTGCACAGTCATGCACAAGACAAGATGCTTGACTTGAAGATATGGACACACACACACGTTAACAGTATCAATTTGTGTGAATCTCTGAAAGTTATTTTCATAGGTCCAACGTGACATATTGTGATTTTTAGCTCAGTTTGAAAAGACAAATTTACAGAGTTTCCTTTTCTTCAAGAGCTAAACATGTATTGTGGAACCATGCTTTATTTTACGTCAAACTGAAACCGGGAGAAAACCACTAAGAATAATAGCTCAAGGATAAAATAACCACCGCTGAATTCCCATTTTTATAGTTCCATAGTTCAATGTTATAGTTTAATGTGTTTGCCGTTCAGCTGCGTTTATTCTGAAGCGGATGGGAATTCCTTTGAGGATTGTGGCCATGGTGAACTCCAATGACATTGTTCACCGAACGATCCAGACAGGAGATTTCTCCATGTCCAGCAGCGTCCAGCAGACTCTTGCTCCAGCCATCGACATTCAGGTGCCACAGTGTGTGTGTGTGTGTGTGTGTGTGTGTTTGACACTGACCGGACTCTTCACAGGACCCCTACAACATGGAGCGAGTCTTCTGGCTGCTTTCTGGAAAGGATGGCGTGATGGTGAAGAGCCTGATGGAGGAGTTTCAGAGGAACCGTTGTGCTACTCTTCCCGTGTGGCTTCATGAACAGGTTTGTCTACGTGAAACCTACATGTTGGCGTCAGAAACATGGCTGAATGGTGCTTGTCAGCAGATGCGTGAGGTGTTTTCATCGGGATCCGTGTCGGATGAGGCCATACTGGACACCATGAAGAGATGCTGGGCAGAGAATCACTATCTGCTGTGTCCTCACACCGCTGTTGCCGTCTGCTATCACTACAAACACCCTGACGTGGAAAGACATATCAGGTCACGCTTTTGTACCTAAAGCTTTTGTCTTTTCTAAACATTTTGAATGGAGTTGTAGTTCAACATGAGGAATGCAGTTTAATGTATACATTATGCATTTTCTCTAATGTTTTTCATGTATTAATGGAAAACGTCTGTTTTAGATGCTGCATTGCAACTGCATCGCCTGTCAAGTTTCAAGATGCCGTCCAAAAGGCCGGTTTGACCCTTGACCTTCCTCCAGCAGTGCGGGCATTAGACACGATGGAGACGCGGTATAAAGTCCTGGAACGATCAGATGACTGGGAGAACGAACTAAGACTCTGCATTAATTCCATTGGACCCCGAAATTGATATTATTGAATGTGTAGGTTTACACTTTTTTTTTTCATCTTGCTTTGTTGATTTCTGGGTTGTGGGTAGCTGGAGCAATCAGCCTCTTGGGACTGATGGATTGATGACCAACCAATCGCAGGCCAGACACATGATTTAGACACATACGAGCAATTTACAGTCTGTAGTGTAGATATTAACGTATTCACTGAAGTAATTACTTAAAATCTAAGGTAAAGTAAACTGCTAATACTTTTCAAACTCATTCATAAGAATAAAAGTAATACATTGTAAATAAAAAAGATAACATTTTTGTAAATTACTTATGAGAACTTGTTGAGTTGTCAGTTTTTTCTTTTGTTTTAAATGTTGTATTTTCACAAACAGTTGAAAGCACAGACAACAAAAAAAAAGCATTTTTTTTTTTTGCAGTGTTTTGAACATAACTACGGCAAAACTGCAGATCGGCATAAAACCCTATTAGACACATTCCATATTAGGATTGGAATTTTCTATTAATCATTTTAAACTTAAAAACTTAAATGCGATGCACTAACAATTTGAAATCCATTACAATCCGTTTCATTGCACTTGCATGTGCAATACCTGTAACTGTGCAAACTTAGTATACATGTGTGTAATTATGTTACATTTCATATATTTTCTTATATTTTTACTTAAGCCGTATTTATACAAATTGTTCTTGTTGTTTCTTAGTGTAACCTTTTACGGTTAAATTGTACTGCTGCTGCAACGTTGAAATTTCCCCCTTGTGGGGACGAATAAAGGACTTTCAATTCAATTCAAACACAGGCCATTTAACTCAATGTATCTACTGTATACGCCATTTACCTAATCCCAATGCACCTCAAAAATTTAAATCCACCCAAAAATTGACAACTTGGGCAATGTAAGCAACCTCCACATTTTTGTACATTAGTTCATATTTTGTCATTTTTAATCACCCCATTATTATTAAAATGGAAATAAGAGTTTTTGTATAAAGTGATGCAATGAAAAGCACTATTACAGATAAAAACAGTTTAATAACTGCACAGGCAACGCTTTAAACTCTTCTGCTCTACTTTGTGTTCACATGTCTAAAGACTAAACAAAGTATGCTTACAACAAGATGTACTCTGAAGAAGGCTTCTGATTGGTTCACTCCTGAGACGATCAACCTGCTAGGATTCTATTGGTGGAGTCTGTGTGAGTGGCCGTGGCTAGACAGACGCAGAAGCTTCAGAAGAAGATCTTGTCCGCCGCCGGCTTGACTGAGTGCAGGACCTTCGCTGTCTCCGTCCACACACGACTGATCAACAGTGCAGCCCTCTGGGGAAAAAAGGTTATTATTTTAATGTATCACACCAGAACTTGACATGTCCTGGAACAAACAGAGCAAACTAGTAAAAGCTCAAACTCCATTATCGTCTCTCTTTTTCTTCATTTCTGCTGTCGCATGTGTGTACATGTCACTGTTTGAATAGGTGAAATGCAGAACACATTTTTCTTCTGTGGGACAACTGAATGTTTTGCTTTATCTTTCTTTCGTTAATTGTGTAACAGTGCAATTAATAACAACTCTAAACAATTAATAACAACTCTAAACACACAAAGATTAAGCAAACACACCTTTACTTAAAATAGATGTGAAATTAATACAAATTAGTGCATATTAATTTATAATTATAAAGTATATTTTTCATTTACATCTTTATAATTATATTACGCAAAAGAAACGACATATCGTTTTATATATACCGTGTATATATAACACTATATCATAGATTTTAGATTCAAAGAAACTTCAACTTTTTGTGTGTGTAGCTTAGTCCTGCTTTAAAATTGGTAAAGTCTTACTTAAACTTACATCTAATTGTAGTTTTGTATGGTTAAACTACAATCCATAATTTATTTAGCTTATTTTCTCCACTGTGTTTTTCTGCTGGCTCACTGCTCACAGACGTCGTTAAATTAAACTCACGGTTCTGTTTTATCATCCTGTAGCTGCTTTGAGACGCTTTTAATTTATCGTTCCTAGTAGCACAATCAGTTGAACGCTGACGTTTGCAGCATCACATCATGGCTTTGTTTCCAGTAGATTGGACTGTAAAAGCTGTAATGCCTAGCAAGTCACCTCGGGTAAAACACACTCGAAGAAACGAACCTTGTGCGACTTTATAAATACATTTATCTTGAACTTGGACCGGATCTTTTGCTCTTTACCCCTCTTAATCTAAAAATAAAGCAGACGTCTAAGTCTTCATGAAGCCTCCAGAAGTAAAGTCAGCTGGCCAGCGCTGAAGATGAGACCGACCTGAGTCACAGCAGACGCCCGGAGCCGCACAGCGCCCCTCGTAGCCACAGGCCTTCCCTCCGGTCTCGCACGGGGCAGGGGAGAAGTCTTCCTCCAGGCAGCGAAGAGTCTCTACGGAACCCACCAGGCATCCCATGTCTTCACCACAGCAGATGCTGGGACCAAAACAGCGGCCGCGGTCGCCGGGGCCGCACGACATGCACTGAGGGGAGAGGAAACATCAGATCTTTCCTGCTGACAGGACGTCGACTCACCTGTCGGGCGGGCACTTCCTGTAGAGAACGCTTGCCACCGATGGGGCAGTTGGAGATGTAGCAAGCAGAGCAGACGGAGAGCAGAAATAGCAGGCCAGCCGCCGGGAACACACCTCCAGACATTTCTGTTCCAGAAACACAGCATAAACACCACACACACACACACACACACACACACACACAACGCGAATGGCAGCAGAACTCACTTTGCTGAAGCTGAAGTGGAGATTGAGGAGAGAAGAGCGGCTGTTGTGTCTCGGTGAGTCTTCATGTGCCTCGTGGAGATCCTTTTATACTGGTACCTGCGTGAGGAACGCGTGATGATGATAATCTAGCTCCTTCTGACCTGTTGGCCTCAATCATGCTGCTTTAATGGTGGAGAGGGTAATTGTGAGAGCAGATGAGGCCGGCACACCGGTCAGACACCGGTCAGCGCCACTTTATCAGACACGCACGCTTCACTTGATTTGCGCCTCATGATCAGGCATATTTTCAGTAAACCAGTGAGCGACAAAACTCCCGTTTGAACTTACTGTAGATAAACAAGAATGTCAAATTAATTCTGAAATTGTCTTTTAATGTTTTCACACTGTTCATTTATTGCATTGTCACAACACAGTTTAGTTGGGAATAAAATACTTTGTAGATTATTGAGTTTTACGTTTTGTTTTTCGTTGCTTTCGCTGACATTTTTAATGGAAAAAATATTTAGTTTTAATATGTCAAAACCTTTTACTCTCGCTTTCTCTTATTCTTTCTTACTCATTCTTTCTCATTCTCTCATCTTTTCTCTTTCTCGTTTTTATTTCCTTTACTCCCTCACTCTGTCATTTTTACGTTCACTTATCTTTTCTCTCCTTAACTTTACCTCTTTTACTTTAACATGAACCTTTTTTATATGAACAAAACTGATGATGTATCTCTCACTTATTCTGTCTCTCGCTCTTTTCTCCACTCTGACTCACTCACCCTCTCTCATTCTCTCACCATTTTCCACTCTCTCTTTCTTCATCACACTCTCTCTCTCTCTCTCTCTCTCTCTCTCTCTCTCTCTCTCTCTCTCACAATGTGACACTGGTACAATCACTATCTCTCTCTGATCTTTTGTCAGCTGACCTGAACTTTGACCCGCATCAGCATCACGCAGGCCAGCCACATGAGGGCGAGACAGTGTCCAGCTCTAATGACTCTGATAATGAGAGTCACCAGCTAATGACAGAACTGTCAGATCTAGCACATTCTCTCTGATTTCCCATCATTTACCTGTAATTATCCACTAATATGTTGCCTATCCCTTACGTTTAATGTAATTATGGAATTATCACCTCAGGTCTACAGGCTGCCGCAGACGTGCAAAGTTTCAAATTTAAAAAAGGCAACACGTTGCGTAGGAGTCTTTTTTTTTGTTATCAAATTAACATTTAATGTTATTGAATTACATTTGAAATGTAAATTACACACTATTTAAAAGATTTCAAACTTCCACACATTTTGAACAGAAAAACTTTTGATATTTGCCGTTTATACATCAGTGTCTTTAACAGGGCTACAATTACGTATATTTACATATAGTATTTTTCTTATATTAAATGGCACCGAGCACAAAACTCTACTTATATTTGCTTGTGCATAAATGTTTATCACATTTCCCCACTGTTAAACTTTGAAACGTGTATTACTGTACGTTTAATTTTCAAAATCTGTACTTCGTCTCCTGTTCGTCCCATTTTTCACCTGTTAATGTCATTTCGCTTCCACCCTTGTTTAACTCCACCTGAGTAGTGAGAGTGTGTACTAAATACTTCTTGCACCCCCTAACTAGTAGGCGGTTTTTTGGTGAGGTTGTCCTGCACACACGCGAAGCTTCCGGTCAGTATGCTCGCTGTGTAGGGGAGACGAAAACAATTTGAGACGCGGCCAGAGAGGTGAGCGGCTACACGGAGATGCCACATCATGGCGGCGGGATTCCTGTCACTGTCCGATAAATACAACCAACAGCCCTAATTGTAACGTTGTTTTGACTTAAATTAAGCTTCAATCGACTTTATAGTTTGTACGGTCCTGTGTTTTGAATCCCTGAATGGCAGTGTTCATTTACGCGCACCGCTTCTGAGTCTGCTTTACCAGCTCTGATTCTCTCAACCATTCTCGGCTGGATTAATTTTACCATGTTTATGTAAAAATGCGCATCAGGTAATTATGCATTTTCTCATATTGTCGGTAAATGTACTCTCGTAGCTCCTGTTTATTAGCGTGTTATGGTCTGACAGTCAGCTGATACACGACCCTTATGAATATTTAAAGCAAACGGACGTGTTTTTTTAATCCAAAACAAATATATTTTTCTCGAAGCATGCGTTGTTTAAACATCTCGTGTTTAACAGCTCGTTTTTGCTTTTAAACGGTAGACGTGGTTGTTTCAATGACGGATAAAACGATTTCCGGAAGTGACGTCACCTACACAAACAACGCATCGCACATATTCTGTTGTCTGTCTGTGATGAGCTTTAATCTGACCCAATTGTGGTTGGCATAGACCTATTGTGTCCAGTCTACGACTTATTTTGAATGACAGCTTCATTCTGCCCTGCGTGTTTGGGAAAATGTACTATTGGTCAACTGCCCTTGTTTGGTCAAGTGTCATGGGCTTTTAATATTCACTGGTGCCATCAAAATGTAACTCGTGGCTAACTTATTACTCTGAAGAGTGCTTGATTATCAAAAGTGATCATCTGACTAACCGGGGATAACCGCTCTTTTATATGTAGTGAGTGTGCTATTGAATATCATGATGTCTTTGTAGTTGGTGCTGTGTTGTGAGAAGACGTTTACTGTTTTCATGCCAGTGAGTGAGTGAGTGAGTGAGTAGCTGGAGGACATGTGCTGGATTCCCGACATGTGTGGAATTACAGACGGCTTCAGCTGCCGTGAACACATTACAAACAGCAGGGGAAAGAACATGGATATTAAATATCTCAAATTCTTTTGTTCCGTTCACTTTTTAAGCGAGTTTCAGCAGCCACGTGTTCTTTTCAGAATTGTGTCATAGAATTTGTAAAACATGCCGCACTAGACCGAACCATGATTGTGTTGTAGCGAAGGTTGTGTTGTAGTGATTGTTGTTAGTGAAGGTTGTGTTGTAGTGATTGTTGGCTTTGAAGGACATTTGCTCAGCAAAAATGTTTATTTCGATATTTTTAGAGATTGAGTCATGTAAACAAGCTAAGAAGTTGTACCCGTGAATATCAAGATCTCCGGAAAGAAGAAATCATGACATAACCACAATTCCACCCGGAGTTACAGACAAAGTCACGTAATAATTTTTTGTGATCTCCTTGATTTTGTCATATCCTCTGAGTTTTAGTGAACACTATCCCTCCCAATTCTCAAGCATATACATCTAGCGTGCACGTATGTAGACATTTAACGTCGTTTCGTTTGTTTTGCAGGTGATAGGCAAGCGGAGCTCCTCAGGGCTCTGTAAGCGGCCCCTTCAGGATTCCCTCAGCCTCCATCAGGATGTCTGTCCCGAAACCTTCACCGATTCTCTCAGGACTAGACGATCTCTCCATCTCGTCTTTGCTGTCTGGAGACCTGGAAGAGAATGGCGAGGGAGAAAATGGTGACCTGGCTGACCTTGAAGTCAATCCTTATGATGGGCTTCCCTTTTCTTCCCACTACTACAATCTTATGGAGGAGAGGAAGAAGCTGCCTGTGTGGAGTTTAAAGCTCAGTCTGTTGGAGCTCATGGAGACTCACAGTATGATTGTTCTGAGCTCCAGAGGAGGAACTGGAAAGAGTACACAGGTGGAATTTCTTTATTTACACCACAAACGCACACACACACCGCTCAAGATCCCCTCTTAATACATGTTTATTATCCAGTCTTTTAGTCTTTATTTTTTCACTACCTTGTTTTATCTAACCTAATCAATATTATTATTATTATTACTTATTGTTGTTGTTATATTATTATTTTAACAAGAAAAATTATTAAGAAGAGCTCATTCATATTTGTTTCTTAAAAAAATAAATATATAATATAATAAATATAAAAAAAATGATGCCTTAAACGCTAATTTCAATGCAGTTTTATTTGTTCGCTATTGACGTAGTATCAAAGCAGCTTGTCAAATATATACCTTAAGGGTAGATATTTTGAATAAATCAAAACATCAGTGGGAAAGAAATGCTAACCATACACAGATAAAAGAAAATACTAAATAAAAAGGATAACACAAGTTTGAGTGAGTTGAGTGAGTTTTTCCTTTAATTTATGTTAATATGTATATATTTATGTTAATATTTGTAAAAGAGGGGAAAAGACGGAGTCAGTCCAAACTCAATTCCTTGTTGTCATTGCCACTTCTTTTATATCTCACACTTTTATATCATAAAAAAATGTATATTATTTATGCAAAGATTCATATGTGAATTATCCACAATAGCATTTAAAAACACATCTAATCCAAGTGTTCCGATGGCTGAACTGTACATGGTAAACAATCTCAAGCCTCATTTCATCTGGAGACCAAAGGTTATTGTCAGGCGCCATAATGGAGTGAATGATTGACTTTAATTGTGCAATGAAAGATTTTAGGAGTTAATAGTTTTGTGGAAGTTCTAACTGAATTATAATAAGGAAATGTACCCAACTCCAGACCCCCACGTCTACCTACCAGAACTTTACTTACCTGACTACTCACCAGTCGTAGGCGACCTTTGACATCACACTGACCTGTAGCTTCTTTGGTTTGCTGGCAACCTTACAAATGCTCAATTGGGGCAAGCTGCGGAGGGATAATGTTTGTCTGTAAAATACTGTTCTGTATGGTTATTTGGGTAAAAAAAAAAAGAGGCATGTCATACATTCTGTACATCTGTACATATTTACATTCAACTTTTTGCCCAATAAAAATTGTTAAAAAAAAACCTTACAAATGCGAGCAATCTTCAGCTTTCAAACGGGCTGTTTGCAGGTTCCTCAGTGGTGTGTGGAGTACAGCTTGTCCCAGCAGTTCTCACAAGGCCTGGTGTGCTGCAGTCAGCCTTACTCCTCCGCCGCCTCCAGCCTGGCGCTGCGGGTGGCAGATGAAATGGACCTGAGTCTGGGCCTGGAGGTGGGCTACAGGGTCCCGCACGAGGACGGATGCACTCCTGACACCATTCTGCGGTACGAGCTCCGCAGTCTCATTCGCGCGCAGGTTTATGAAACGACCCCGTGTTCTGTGCAGCTTTGTCAGCGACTCGTTGCTGCTGGAGGAGATGATGTCGGACCCTCTGCTGCGCCAGTATGGGGTGTTGATCCTGGATGAGGTCCAGGAGCGCACCATGTCCACAGACGTCCTCCTGGGGCTCCTGCGGGACGTGTGCCGGCAGCGGCGGGACCTGAGGGTGGTGGTCCTCACTGCATCCGCCTTTGCCCACACCCTGGTCAGCTTTCTGGGAGACGGCGTTCCTCACCTCACACTTCCCTCCTCGCACCAAAACACCGCTGAAATAGTGTACCGGGAGCCACCGGCCGGACGCGACCTGGCCACAGCTTCCTGTCACGTCATTCTGGACCTTCATCGCCGGGGCGAGGAGGGCGATTGTTTGGTCTTTCTTCCTGGTGTGCAGGTGTGTTGTGGCTTTACCAGTCCTTGTGGGTTCGGCTCAATTGCTTTGGTCTGGGAGCGGCGGATTTGTTGAAACGTCTGTGTTTTCCTCCGCTCCAGGACATGAAGGAGTGCTGTGCTCTGCTGGAGAAGGAGTGTGTGTCGCTCAGCTCTCACTCGTCGCCTCTCCGCGTGATGTTTCTACACTCTGGCCCGGGAGGCTCCACACAGCAGGTGTATGAGGAGCGAGGTGGAGGTGGAGAGCCGCAGACGGACGCTCCCACACGCAGACGCAGGGTCATCTTCACCGACACCACCGGAGAGGCGTCCTTCTCCCTCAGTAACGTCCGATACGTCATCGACAGCGGCATACAACTCAAGACCGTGAGCCTTTCGAAATGCTACATGTTTGAAATCTAAATCTGATAAAGACTTCACCTAGACCTTTACAGTAAGAATTTTACAAAGTATATGTTTTAGAAGTGTTTTAGAAGTCCTGGAGTTTATTTAAAAAATGTACAATTTTACACCATTTAACCCTTTAATGCACGGTACCAGAAAGAGCGCTTAAAACAATTTTTTTTTTTTCAAACGAACGTAATATTTGGCATCAAACTAAGAAAAATTATTAAAAAATTTATAAATATGAAAAAAAAATGTTTTAAAATAATGCCATAAAAATTAATAGCATGAAAACAAAAATCAAAACATTGACATATATTCAATAGAATACCACCAGACACAACTTTCTATAGAAGAAAAAAAAAATTTTTTTCGGGTAAAAATATTGCCCCGCCCCCGGTAGATAAGATTTTTGATATTTGGGAAAAATTGGTATTGATCCCAAATTTTTGGACATTGGACAATACAAACTGCTCTCGAAGCCTAATTAAGCAGAAAATTGGCGCCACCTGGTGTTCCAGCATCAAATTACATCTAAAAGTAAAATGTGGAAAAAAAAAGTGAAAAATATTTTTTTTGAAAACCCATTAAAAAAATCATTGACCAAAGCGTGACACCGGTGTCCCGGGACGCATTATAGGGTTAATTTAACAAGATTTTAGCAACACGTTTCTTTCAGGTTCAACAATTTAAAGTAGCAAAATAATGTACAAATCTTTGAAATGATATTTAAATATTAAAATAAGAACCATCCAGAATAAAAGCATTGAAGCAAAGATATACACTATACTATACGTTTGCACTATAAGTAGAGTGAACACCAAAGGTAATGACTTTATTATCGGCATCTGAGTTTATTACTCCAAAAGTTTATTTTACAATGTAATTATTTAAACATTTTTGCTTGAGGTTTTGGAATCTTCAGTGTCAGTCTCTCAGTCTGGGAACTGTCCATGTTTAATACAATGAAAGCAGATGCTTTTCCTTGACTCATACATAGTAAGGCTTTCAGAGTGTGTTCAAGTCACGTGACGGGCGAATGTTTTTGTCTGTCCGACAGATCTACAGCCCACAAGTCAGAGCGGATTCTCAAATGCAGCAGCCAATCAGCAAACACCAGGCAGAAGCGCGATCTCAGCGGGTCAACAGCAAACTGCCAGGTATCTGACACGCACACGACTGCTGGAAAACACTCACGACTGATCAAAAAAGGGTTCACTTCACACATTTGTAACCCCTGCTCTAGCGTTCCCGGTTCAATTTGACCCAGCAGACAAAATGGAACATAAAGAGTCAGAAAGATGCAAAAAATTAGACATAATACACATTTCTCTCTCTCTCTCTCTCTCTCTCTCTCTCTCTCACACACACACACAGGCACACTTAAGTACATAATTAAAAGTTCTTAATTATTTAATTATACGTTTGTTAGAATGAAAGAAAACATCATCATTGATGTTCCTCTTAAACAAACATTAAAGAAGGGTTCAATTGTTTTTAAGTTGATTACCAGTGAGTGATGATCACGATTATACCAGTTGTAACTATTTACTTCTGCATTATCATTAGTTTCTGCATTATCGTTAGTATAATTTGTGTACAAATTAACCATAAACGATAACATTGTGAGCAATTTAAAAACACACACAAAATTGGAAAAAGTCGCAAAGTCGTCTGAAATCATTTCTTCTACACTTTTGCACAAATTGTCGGGAAGTGGCGTTATGAAACATTTATTTTCAAATATATTATTTACTGTTTTTAGATACGACGGACAGCATAATTCCATAAACAGCGGGAGTTATAATAGCAAAATCATTTGAAAGGACACATTTCCTTATTTAAGACAGCAGCCAATTGTTTTCTAGTCTATCTGGATCACATTTGTACCACAATGTTGTTTATAAGTGGAAACTCAGTGGAGTGTCCTGTGTGTTCTCTGCTGCAGGTGTGTGTTTCCGGCTCTATTCTCCGCAGACGCACGCAGAGGGAATGCCTGAGGCGCACTGTCCGGCCGTGGCTGAGGCCAACCTGAGCCACCTGGTGCTGCTGCTCAAGAGGCTGGACATCGCAGACATGGGCCAGTGCAAGTTCCTGGATCGGCCAGGTGCGGCTGGCGTGGCGTGTGTCTGCTCTCGCTGACCACCCGTCTGTCTGTCTGCAGCTCCAGAAGCGCTGATGCAGGCCCTGGAGGACCTGGACTATCTGGCGGCTCTGGACGACGACGGAAATCTGTCCGAGGTGGGAATCATCATGTCGGAACTTCCGCTGGAGCCTCCACTGGCCAAAGCCCTGATCGCCTCCTGCGAGTTTGACTGCGTGAACGAGCTGCTGACCGTGGCGGCCATGTTGACAGGTACTGAGCGCTCGCCTGGAGCCGCACCGCTGAGCAGGAGGTTTGACTGCCTGATGCTCTCCAGCTCCTCCGTGCTTCACCACTCCGCCGGCCGATAAAGAGGAGTCTGCAGCCACACTCAGGCGGCCCCTGCTGCACCCCGAGGGAGATCACATGACCCTCATCAACGTCTACAACGCCTACCTGCAGCGTGAGTCCGGCCCTTTGATCAACGGCGATGCTCTTCGTGTTGACGTCCTGATGTTTTCCTCGTCAGATAATGAAGACGACGCGTGGTGTCAGACACACTTCTTGAGCGCTGCTGCACTGCGGTTGGCTGTCGTGATCAGGGCGGAGCTACTGGAGGTGATGCAGCGAATCGAATTGCCCGTCTCCCCGCCTGCTTTCGGTTGTCAGGACAACAGCACAAACATAAAGCGAGCGCTGATCTCCGGCTTCTTCCTGAAGGTGATTTTCTGAACCAGTCGTGTGATGTTTGCAACTAAGGGTGGTTTGAATAGACTGGATAACAGGGTCTTCCAGACAGAAATGTTAATTCATTTTTGTACAAACTAGGTTTCTGTATTCACTAGTAGTTGAAGCTCTTTAAAATGAACACGAATTGACATGAATTAAACGTGAATTTCCCCAATCTACTCAAGATCCAGAGTATGAGCTTAGAATTTGAATTTCTGTACATGGAGTGAATTATTTTTCAAATGGAAGGTTAAATCTACCCAAAAAATGTGATTTATTATTATTACGGTATTTAATGTACATGTCAAAGTAATTTTTCACCCAGTTTACATGTTTATCAGTACATTTTACCAACGTTTTAATATTTTATTTTCGTATTGATCCACTTGCACGTCTGTTTTCACACCACGTTTGTTCTGTGTACTACGAGATGTATGTTTTGTTTTCCCAATACTGTACACATTTTTCATACGTGTGTAGAATAACAAAGCCACTGCATGAGTGACACAGTAATGCCTCGTTTCCAGGTGGCCCATGACGTGGACGGTTCAGGGAACTATCTTCTGCTCACTCACCGACACGTGGCCCACCCGCACCCCTCCTCCTCGTACCGCTGCCGGCGCCCGCGGCCCAGTCCGCCCAGCTGGGTCCTGTATCACGACTTCACCATCTCCCACGACAACTGCATCTGCATCATATCCGAGATCCACCCACAAATGTACACCAGCCAGAGTCCCGGCCAATCACAACGCCCCATTCACTAGCGCCCTCTGATTGGGTGTGGTGTTTTGCAGGCTGGTGGAGCTGGCGCCTCAGTATTTCCTAGGCAATCTGCCATCCAGCGACGGGCGAGATCTGCTGATGGGCATCAGAGAGAGTTTGCTTCCCCCGGCCGAGCAGGACGCCAACCCTCAGAAGTTCCTGGAGGAGGCGAGCGCACAGGACGGGACGGAGATGTGCAGCCTACAGTAGCGGATCGTTCCCACATACGTTAATAAAGAGAAGCGTGTGACGTGGTTTCTTACTGGACAGATGTGGCACTGGCAGCAAATCTGACGCTGTGTCGACAGAACATCAATCAAGTGATGTCACTTCCTCTGTGTGTGTGTGCGCATAATTACACACACACGCCCATAACTCCCATGCTGAATTATAAGTTTCTCAAAAAAAAGTGAGCAGAGGAATCACAAAAATGTACTTTTTACTTTGTTTTTCATTTTGGCTGCTGGTTGTGTGTGTGTGTGTGTGTGCACGTGCACAAACTTCCTGTTTTCATGAGAATCCTGCAGTTGGCTTTTGTGTCTTTGCGGCTAGGACTCTTAACTCGTAGGTTTTGTACTGCACTTTTCCAAAACCGCTCAAATAAAGAGTGATTTTACCATAACGGACACTTCAATAGACCGTGATTTGTTCAGTGACCCTCGTAACACAAGCCTGCGGAGCGGACGTGCGTTCAGTGCCGGTTGGATCTTTATTCAAGCCTTTCACAGGAGCAGAAGCTTGAAGACATTAACAGAGGCCACAGTCAAGCAAAACAAAAGCCACATGCTTTTCCACATCACCGCGCTGGTGGGCGGGTGACATCAGCCCGGGGGACGTCAGCTTGGGTGGGACGGGCTGATTTCGAGGCTTTGTCTTCATTTCTTTTTGGGTTTGGCCTCCAATGGCTGACCAATCTCTCTACCACGAAGCTTCAAGCCTTTATGAAGAGAAGAACTTGTCAGAACATCTGCTAGCAGACATCACATCATATTAGCATTAGCATCTGGAGCTGCTAGCTAGGACTTGTATTCAGAGAACGGCTTGATTGAGTCTTAACTACAGCGATTGGCGTGGGAAAGTCTAAGCTGGCTAATGAAGAGAGCAGTGTGTGTGTGTGTGTGTTAACGTTTATTACACAAAATCACTGCCTTGCCATCACTAACTAACCAGGAGAGGCTTGACGGGCCACTTGATTGGTTCTCTCCTGCTGTCTAGCCACACCCCTAGACACACCTGACTTTGAAGTGGAACAGGACTTACCAAGGGCTCTCTCAATTTTGCCCATGACTTGGTTGTTGGGGATGGCCTTTCCACATTCATAGTCGGAGATGATCTGAGGCTTCTCGTTGATTTTCTGTGCAACAGAAACAAATTAATTTTAAGCTCAAGTGGCACCTCCCCCTTGTGCTGATTGGCAGGTTGAGTTCAATTTTGCACTTACTAACTTTTATAAAAATGTAAAAAAAAATTTACATTTTTTTTACATTTTTTATAATAAAGTAAAATGAGTTTTGTTTTGTAAAAAAATGTAGATGTTTTTGGAAAACTTTGGTTTTTATAAGAATTCTTTTTCGATATGCGTTTTCCTTTTAAAAACATTTTTGTAAAACATTCAAGTAAAAATTTGCGCTCACATACGCACATTTTGTATACTATTGACAAGCTATTTTGGTCTTTGAATGTGTCCAGAATATGATTCCCTACAGCGACTGGTATGGTGCACAGAGTGCTGGTCCTGCTCACAGTGGCCAAGTCTTTCTGGGTCAGACCCTTCTCCTGTCGGCCCTGCTGGATCACCCGACCCACTTCTAGTGGCACTCGATCATGATGGAGCTCCTCCGTCTCGCGGTCCAGTTTGGCTGTGTTCTTGGTCACCAAGTGCTGCTTGTTCTGGCCCGCTGACCCTGAGAGTTAAATCCATCATAAGAACGTCTAGAAAAGACATTCCTTTTAGGAAAATACAGACGTATTAAACACATGTAAAGGCCTGAGGCTGGTTAATCAATAACAGAGTTCTGTACTCTCAACGCTTTACTGTCGAGACTAAAAGTGGACGTGTGAAATGAACGGCTGTTACGTTGTGCGATTACATTTCTTGGAGGTCTCCACTTCTTCTCCGCGTCTCTGAGCGGAGGTGATGGCCTAAAACACACAAAAACGTGAAACAATCACGCATAGATCTGAGGGTTTCCAATTTAACAAGAATATCAATCACACACAAAAAAAACCCTGACAAAACTCCAATTTTAGGCACCCAGAGAGATAAATATTTTATTTTCACAAACTAGTCTATAGATTCTTTTATTACTAGACTATACTGTGTTACATACATTTACATTTATTTATACTCCACATTTCTCCGGCCAATTCCAATTATTTAGCCAAAGGAATTATCTTACTACTGGGTAATCGAAATTGAATATGTATTGGATATACTGTATACAACTTTCACTGTTTACGTTTTAGCGTCTTTGCGTTTGGTTCGCTCTCGTGCGTGTGTGTGTGTGTGTGTGTGTGTACACTAACAGGTGATTATAAAAACAACCCTCGTTTAGAAAATCACAATCTACAGAAAAGTAGACTTAGTTAGTTAGTTGTGTCTAACACGAATTAGGTAGGCACAACTAATCGTTTGGCTGAAACGACCGACACTACGCCTACAATAATGAAAAGCAAGACTTCCAGCAGGTTCGTCTGGGCCTCGCGGCGATATGCCTCTCTTCATCGGGACCCACCTGTTTAGATTTAGCCTGCGACGCAGACGGACCTTTCTTCCGCAAAACAGTCACGGTGTCCCAGTCGCTTTCGGCCATTGCGTCCGCGTGGATGCGTGTGTTGTCCGCGCGAGCGCCGAGTTTGTTTACAGTTTCTTTTCTCGAGCGTCGATCGGAGGCGTGACAGGAAGTGACGGTGCCCGTAGCGACACGCCGTGGCCAGCGGCGTAACTACAACACAGCGGCGCCTGTAACTACAACACGCATCAGTCCTACACAGTGAGTCTGCTCTCTCTCTCTCTCTCTGTGTTGTCTGTAAATATCTCAGCATCGGATAGAATAAACCATGGGGAAAGAAAAAATCCACATTAACATTGTGGTCATTGGCCACGTCGACTCTGGAAAGTCCACCACCACCGGTCATCTGATCTACAAGTGTGGCGGCATCGACAAGAGGACCATCGAGAAGTTTGAGAAGGAAGCCTCTGAGATGGGCAAGGGCTCGTTCAAATACGCCTGGGTGCTGGACAAGCTGAAGGCCGAGCGTGAGCGCGGTATCACCATCGACATTGCTCTCTGGAAATTTGAGACCAGCAGGTACTACGTCACCATTATTGATGCCCCCGGGCACAGGGACTTCATCAAGAACATGATCACCGGCACTTCTCAGGCCGACTGCGCCGTGCTGATCGTCGCCGGTGGCGTTGGCGAGTTCGAGGCGGGCATTTCCAAGAACGGCCAGACCCGTGAACACGCCCTGCTGGCCTTCACCCTGGGAGTGAAGCAGCTCATCATCGGAGTCAACAAGATGGACTCCACCGAGCCGCCGTACAGCCAGGCCCGCTTTGAGGAGATCACCAAGGAGGTCAGCGCCTACATCAAGAAGATCGGCTACAACCCCGCCAGCGTGGCCTTCGTGCCCATTTCTGGCTGGCACGGCGACAACATGCTGGAGGCCAGCGCTCACATGAGCTGGTTTAAGGGATGGAAGATGGAGCGCAAGGAGGGCACCTCCAATGGCGTGACTCTTCTGGAAGCCCTGGACGCCATTCTGCCCCCCAGCCGCCCCACGGACAAGCCCCTGCGCCTGCCCCTCCAGGACGTCTACAAGATCGGCGGCATCGGAACCGTGCCCGTGGGCCGCGTGGAGACGGGCGTGCTGAAGCCCGGCATGATCGTCACCTTCGCTCCGGCCAACGTCACCACTGAGGTCAAGTCTGTGGAGATGCACCACGAGACCCTGTCCGAGGCCACGCCCGGGGACAACGTCGGCTTCAACGTCAAGAACGTGTCGGTCAAGGACATTCGCCGTGGGAACGTGGCCGGCGACAGCAAGAACGACCCTCCGATGGAGGCGGGCAGCTTCTTGGCTCAGGTCATCATCCTCAACCACCCCGGTCAGATCGCCCAGGGTTACGCCCCGGTGCTGGACTGCCACACCGCTCACATCGCCTGCAAGTTCGCCGAGCTGAAGGAGAAAATCGACCGCCGCTCCGGCAAGAAGCTGGAGGACAACCCCAAGGCTCTGAAGTCTGGAGACGCTGCCATTGTCGAGATGGTTCCTGGCAAGCCCATGTGTGTGGAGAGCTTCTCCACGTATCCCCCGCTGGGTCGCTTCGCGGTGCGAGACATGAGGCAGACCGTTGCTGTCGGGGTCATCAAGAGCGTGGAGAAGAAAGCTTCTGGCACCGGCAAGGTCACCAAGTCAGCCCAGAAGGCGGCCAAGGCCAAGTGAAGATCTCCAGGCGTCCTCATCTTTCCCAGTCTCCTGGATCTTCTCTCACTGGTGAAGGACTGTGTGGCACCTTCCAGTATCACTGCCTCTTTCTGTCGGCCAACTACTGCCCAGACAAATAAATACTAAAGAAAGGGTTTTTTCGTCTATTGTCTTCATTTTTCTAATTGTGGAAGAGCTGAAAGATCCGTATCTATTTAAAAGACGTCCATTTAGAGAACTTGTGTCCACATCCTATGCTTTTCTTTTCATCCCTCTTTCTGCTGTTTTCACGTGTTGGCTGCTTTATTGTGTAAAAATGATCATTTTTTCCTACATGATCAATGGGAAAAAACACCATAGCAACACAAAACACATGGGTCAAGTAGTTGCTGCTGATGAGTCGGCGACTGCTGATGACGTGTCAAAAATGTATCTTTAATGTTTTTTTCCGTCTCTGGTTTTTCCCTTTTTGACGCGTGTGTCACATGTTCAACCAGGAGAATCTCTGTAACTATAGCAACACAACAACACTTGAGTGGCGGCTGCTGATTGGTTGGCCGCTGCTGCTGACTTGTCCATGGAGGATTTCGTTTTGACTAATCCCTATATTAAGACTAAAATGATGGCTGTCACACAGTCCATGAAAGTGAAAAGCTCTTCATATTTTTTCATATTTTTTACGACAAGTTTTGGAAAATATATAGTTTTTTTAGCACCTATAGCAACATTTAAGGCCAGAGTAAACAGATATAAAGAGATCATTAGATAGTTACAGATAGACGGTTATTATTACCTGATAACATTTTTCTCAGTTTATCTTAAAAAAAAAAACATCTAAACTTCATTCGATATTACAGAACCATGTAATATCAGAGTTACCCATGGTTGCGATGGTCATCATACACCCACTTCCAAAGGAAATATAGGACAAAAGATGGATGAAAATATAGAGATCAGGTATCCAACCCACTGTCTAAAACACCAAATAAATAACCAAAGAAATGTAGAAGTTGTTGTTATTACAATAATCCAGCTGTTATCAATGAACAAAACCGTTCAGAATTTGCCGTCTACCATGCACAAGACATGTCGGAGGCGGCGTCGCTGTTGCGTCGCGTGTGAGCGGGAGACCAGTCCCT
Source organism: Paedocypris sp. Pulau Singkep (assembly GCA_017309775.1). Lineage (NCBI taxonomy): Eukaryota > Metazoa > Chordata > Actinopteri > Cypriniformes > Paedocypris > Paedocypris sp. Pulau Singkep. The sequence continues at coordinate 852,654 of MU204310.1, forward strand.
TTCTGATTGGCCGTCATCGGCGAGGTGTGGCCGACCCCAGCGACCCCTGTTCCTGAGGCCTTGCTGTTTCAAGCGGAAGCTGCGTGGCTTGGCGGTCAACTGCAGAAAACCAGAAAAAACGCAGCATCAGTAAAAAATACATGTTTTTGTCACACATGTGAAATTAAAGAGCCATTTTTTAAATTCCATGTTGCTTCATTAATTAAGACAAACAACTCCAAGGAAATAAATCGGCGATCCTGACACGTGGCACACAAGCAGCGACGTGCGTCAGACACAATTTGATTGGCTGTCCAATGTGTCAATCCAAACACTGATTTCTCTGCGATTAAAGAGGATTGCCTTTAAAACACAGAAATAAAAATGAGAAAAAGCCTCTATGACAAAGAGATGAGGTCTAGCAAAGTGGGGCAGTTGTGGCCTGGTGGTCAGGAGATGAACTTGTGACACAACTGTTGCAGGTTCGGTCCGGTAGGTTCTACAACTGCCACGGGACCTTTGCAGGAACTCCGTAAGAAACGAGCTGAAGTGTTCACAGAAATGCAGAGAGATGAAAAGAGAAGAAGAGTCCGAACCTGTAGAAACAGCGCCGTGTCCATCTGCAGCACGTCGAGGCGTTGGCTCAGCGCTCCGAGCCGCTCCAGGTGCTCAGCCACGTCCAGCTTCAGATCCTCGGAGCTCTGCAGAAAGCCAGACACCATCACACTCAGACCCGACCGAGTGTGGAGAGAGATGTCAAACCCCTGAGGAGACGTCCCTCAGCTCCAGCGCCGCCAGCCGGATGTGCTCCAGCTTATCCGTGTGCTCGCGGAGTCTGTCCTCCAGCTCCTGCATCATCATCAGGCCTTCAGCGTCTCGTCTCGACATGCTAGTGAGGGGAAAACATCACAGCATGACCGAGAAACTTCAACGCTTAGAGAGAGAGACAGCAGGCAGACAGACAGTTAGAGAGAGAGAGAGAGAGAGAGAGAGAGAGAAGGCAGGAATGGACGGAGGGAGAGACAGATAAACAGGAAGAGAGAGAGAGAGCAGGCAGACAGACAGGCAGTTAGAGGGAGAGACAACTTGAGGCAGACAGAGAGAAGAGACCAACGAAGGGAGACAGACAGAGAGAAAGAGAGGTAAACAGGAAGAGAGAGAGACAGCTGGCTGACAGTCAGAGGGAGAGAGAGAAGAGAAGGACAGATGGATGGATGGAGACAGACAGACAGAGAGAGAGAGAGAGAGAGAGAGAGAGAGAGAGAGCTGAGACAGCTAAAGACAGGCAGACAGACAGTTAGAGGCAGAGAGTGAGGACGGATGGACTGAGAGAGAGAGAGAGAGAGAGAGAGAGAGAGAGAGAGAGAGAGAGAGAGAG
>MU204310.1:862320-881776 GCA_017309775.1 Paedocypris sp. Pulau Singkep
AATGGTAAATCACTTTATTTGTATTTTAGTATATACATCTGTTTTTTATCTTGAATGCATTTTAAAATACAAATAAACACTATTTAAAGTTAAATACTAAATTATATACAAAAAATGTTATATCCTAAAATGTGTATTTTTTCCCCGAGGCCGGTCCGGCCCCTTTGTCAAATGTTAGAACCCAATGTGGCCCGCGAGTCAAAAAGTTTGCCCACCCCTGGTCTAGTGTGAGCGCCTCCGCTCTACAGGAAATGGAAAAGCATGGGTTTAAAAGGTTTGCATTATTAAAACACCGTTACATAAAACACAACAACTGGTCCCACCAGAATAATTAGTTTAGGTTGTTGTGTTGTTGGGTCCAAAAACCCACTTAGAACACATTGACACACTGAATTACCGCATGCTTTTGAAAACTATTGAAAATTTAAATCCTGAATTTTATCAATAAGTTTAGTGAACTTATTTTATAAGTGAATATTACAATTAAACCACTAACTTGATTTTGACTAGTCACCATTATAAGTTTATAGAAAAATATATATTGAAATGGTTAAACTCAACCAAACCAAGACCAAAGAGGAATAATGTTATGGATTTCTGAAAGATGATTATACATGAACTGTGTGTGTGTTCTTGGGTTACAATTGAACAATGTTAAGTTTGTATGTTTTAACAAGTTAAAAATAGCTTAGTATTACCGGTACTTCATGCGCCGTATAATCTGGTAAAATTTGAAAACAGACATTTATTGGTGCATCTTAATCTTAAAAAAAATTATGAAAACATAAGATTAAAACAGAATGTCTCCCAAATCCCAGCACCTCCACCACAGCTAAAGAGCAGTAAAGTGACATCGTGATCAATGAGTGTGGATTTACCTAAAGGGAGGCATGGAGCTGAACATCTCCTGCGACTGGGAGACGGGCAAGGCACCTCGCATCCCCAGCTGGGCCTGCGCCTGCAGAGACGTGTGCAGGGAGATGGGGATCTGCTGCGGGGCGGCCTGAACACAACACGCCGTTAAACGTCAGCACGAGAGCGAGGCGGCGGAGCGGAGACGAGTGGCACCTGCTGGTAGCTGGGCTGCTGGGTCAAGGGCGGCACGAGCCTCGGCTGGCTGGGGAACACATGACCGTCCAGATACAGAGGAGCGATGTGATTGCCTGCAGAGTCACAGGGGAGAGTGTAAAGGCCAGTCCCGAACACCGATGGCACAGACGTCTCGGCCCCACCAGACCTTGCATTGAGACGGAGGGGGCGACCGAGGCCACTGGCATGGGAGTCATGGAAACGCCCCCGAAAGAGCTGTAGCTGACCCCGCTGGACGAGCCCACGCTGGACACGGCCTGAGCCCCCGAGACGGCGCACCCTGGAGAGCCCTGCTCGGGAAGCGCCTGAGAGTTCTCCCAGGCTTTACGGGCCGACTCCATCTGAACCAGGGAAAACACAAGACAGACATTCCTGATCGGATTCCAACAAATCCCATCATTTCAAACAAATCCCATTACTTCGATGACTTTACGCATGGTTATACTGCGTCTCAAAGTCACTTGGGTTCAGTGCAGCACTAGAACAGTCATCAGAACGAAACAGATTATGCATGATTAGAATTAAATAGTGATAACTGTGGGCGAAAAAAAAAATCTGCTTTGTTTCCCAGCTGATGAGATAGAAACGCGTGTCTGGTCACTCTGATCACATTATTACCACGCTACATCATTTTGCATCACGCCGTGGCTGGTGTAATGACCAGAACTGTGATCGGCCCACTCGGGACCGGTCCGGAAACATCTAAAATGCACTCTAATGGGAACAGATCTGATTGGGACGTCACGACTTAAGACCAATTTACGAGGTTCTTCCACAAAAGCATCTCGAAATGAAGGTGGCTGGTACCTTGAGCGTGAGGTCGGCTGTGGGGAAGCTAATGGGGTTCAGGGTGATCCCCGGCTGCAGGTGGTCTCTGCGGAGCATCGGGATGGCCTGGCTCAGGCCCGTCTGCGTAAAAGAATCAAACGCGTGAGGAGAACGTCACAACACACGTGGCTCTTGGGATCATACGTTGCCGGAGAGCGCGTCCTGAAGTTTGGTGACGGGGTTGGACACGGCCACTGGTGTGGAGCCTGGAGGAAGGCTGAAATCGGAATCTTTCGCACTGACTCCAAACTCGATAGGCGGAACAGGAATGACGCCGTCCACGTGAATGTCCACGCCGTTGACTGGGGTCAAAGGTCCTTCCAGACGCTCCAGACCCTCGGAGCCTTTGCGGTTCTTGAGGGAGCGCTCGTTCCCAATGGGGCCTGGCTTGTGTTCTTTACTCTGCTCTGGAGCTGCATCTGAATCCTGATTGGTCCAAAATAAGAAAAACTAAATACCATTTTTAACCATCGACTTTTTCTAGTGATGCACCGAAATGAAAATTCTCGGCCGAAAAAGAGGAAAACCTGGCAATTGTTAGTAGTACCATTGCATTTATTGCTATGATGGTGTACTAATTTTATTATTATTGTATGTCTTTCCAATGCCTTGATTTTAGTAAAGTTTCAAAGAATCAATGAAACAAAATTTGTTATAAATTATGCAAATTTTCTTTAAGCATATTGCAACAATCAAGAGTGTCAAAAGTAAAAATAAATGTTCTTCGCACGTATTGTTGTGTAAAATCAAACTGTGCATATTTACAATGCTACCTAACTTATATTTAAAAGTAGCACTGCTTATATGTCATAAGCAAGTACAGTAGCGGGATATAAAAGTTCAAACAAAGTGCTTGTGCCTGTAAACTAACTGCAATCGCTATTAATTCCATTGCAACCTCCAATAATCAGTCCTGAGAACCGGGTTTAGGGTCAGTTAGTTACGTACATTCGAATTCACGAAAACTTTTGGTGGCCGAATACTCAGTACATCCCTAACTTTTTCCACAACTTAAAAACTTGAAATAGGAAGTAAGACACACCTCTGAATTGGGTTCACTTCCTGTGTAGGAAACTTGCTTCGTCCACGAATCACTGCCTGACGATGGGACGTTCAGAGCTTGGATATGAAAACAAATCGTTAGGAAAGACTTCTGGGAAAGTGTTTCTGAGGGTCTTACTTGCACTGTTGGTCTCCCAGATCTCCGTCCCCAGGTTGCTGGAGGAGAGAGTCTCGTCGGACGGCTCGAGCGATAAGCTGCCCTGCTTCTTAGCAAAACGAGGCGGCATTTTGGAAGCGATTGACCTGCTCTTCATTGAAATCTGTAGGAGAACGGATCGCGTCAATGTCGAGCTAGTCAACCAATCACAGCTGTTTTTGTGTAGCTCCGAGAACGTAATAGTGAATTCAGTGTGTTGTTCGGTCTTAAAGAGGCGCTACACACCGGCGGACCCTGATCCTTCCTCCTCCGCTCCTCTTCATGCGGACGCCGCTGTTTTTTAGACATGGCGTCCTGGAAGACCTCCGGACTGGGTATAGACGCTCCAGAGTCGCTCCCAACTAGTAGACAAAATGAAAGAAAATGATGTCTTAAATGATAAAATGTATACGTATAATAAAAGCGCAAATCAATAATTGCTGAACTAGTCTGTAAAAACCCTTCAAATTAATCAGTGTTCCCCACATTAGTGAATCGTAACACTGGATTTGATGTTGAAAATTATGAAAGTTTGTGTTAATACATTTTCTAAACAAAAATTAAGCTTTTTCAGCTCGTTCTGGTTATAAATTCAGTTTATTTCCACAGTCCAAAACATAAATTTGAACATTTACAAATTCGGACAAAAAAGCTCACTTGAGAGAAAAATCTAGAACGTCACACACTGGTTTTCTGCCAAAAAACTACAATCTAAACAAAAAACGTGTGAAGTAAAGAAACACCAGATATGCTGCATTTACACAAATGTAAGCACCCTGCAAAAATAAGATCCTATTTTCCTCCTAAATTTAAATTTGGAAAAAGCAGGTGCTTTTATTTGTGTAAATACAGTAACTCAGTATATTGACGTGCCTTTGATAACACCTTTAAGGATGAATCGGTTTCTCCTGGACTTACTGGTGTAAGTGTTCAGATCATACTGAGACAAGGGTTCCGACAGGTCTCCCAGATTTCTGCCTTTCAAATCATTTTCCATGATCTTTCCCATGGCTTCAGTCGGGGTGGTGGACAGAACATCTTCATTCTGCTCCACGCTGTACAAAGATGAGGAGCTCAGGCCAGAATCTTCCGGAACTCTGCACACAGCAAACTCAAGTCACTTACAAAGGACTAAAAAAGTTATTGATTTCTTCTCAAAGCATATGAACATATTGAAATATAAGGTGATATAATAATTTACATTAATAATTGAGATAAATTAATGTTCCAAACCAATTTCTGAGATCGGGTCCTGGTAAAACATTTTTAGATTGAGTTTTTTTATTTCATAATCTAACAATTATAAATGTAAATAATCCTAATCTGTGATGAGAAGCGTTCGACTGAACCTGGATAAAATCAAACCGTTACAACCTGGCAAATGTGCGAAATAATTTGTGAATTATTGTATTTATGTCATAGAATGCATGACCCTCGAGTGAACGTCTCATACGGGGTGATGGTTGTTCTACTGGATCAGACTGACAGACGCAGCATTGAAGTGTCACACAGTACACCTCTGCTGCCTTTTGATTGGACCCTTTTGAACCAATCAGTCGCAACTGTTCGGTTAATATTTGACTAATCTAAAAACAAAAATCCTCTCACAAGAAAGCAACTTAAAACTAGATTCAAAATGCATTCCTGTAATTAGACACCAAATGTGTGTGTGTGTGTGTTTTGTATCACACTAATTCAGTATCACACTTCAGTAATTGTCTTTAAATGTTGCATCACTTCAAAGTCCATTCCAGTTTCTAAACCTTAAATGACTCGTATCAGAACATCCCTAGTTTAAATATTTTACCATAAAGCTTGATAGCTTATTCCAGGTTCGAAAATGTCAAAATGAATAAATCAAACGCACCGCTTGCTGTGTGAGGTCACGCCGTTCTGCCAGCTTTCACTCCGACCAGAACCAGCATGGACGTCCGCGCGGCTCATCTTGCCGTTCTCCATCCCAGACACGTCTCCCTTGCGATTCTGACGCTCCACCAAAGGCCGCTGACTGGAGAAACTGCGTTTGGAGAGCTCTCGCTTCTCGCAGCCTGGGTCTCCGTGGACAGGATCGGCGAGACCCTCAGCGTGCGGCCCTCCGCGCTTCTCCCTCCAGTCACTGACCTCGCTGTTCTCGGAGCCCGTCTCCCAGTCCTCGCCCTGACCAGTCATCTCCTGAGGCCGGACAGCCAGGTAGTGGCTGGGCCAGTGGTCCTCTCCCGCGTTGGGACGACTAGGCCACTGGTTGGAAAAATCTCCATTCATGTAGTCCTCGCTGCTCCACTGACCTCCCACTTCCTGTTCCTGACGCAGACGCCTGAAGCGAGGGGGCTTGTCCTGACGCGGCGGGCGGCGGCGCCTCAGGGGTCGGTTCTCGGGATTGTCGCTATCCAGATAGAAGCCTCCTCGCTCCTCCACACCGTTCTCTGCAAAGGAGCCGGTGAATTTCGCCAGATGCTGAGGCTGCTCGCGGTCGGTGCGTTTAGCGTACGCGTCGGTGCTGAAGTTGTAACCGTTTTCGTGCGCGGAGGTGTTGGCGAGTGGAGCTCCTCTCCCACGCCAGGTGGAAATGTCTTTTGCGTTGCATCCGCGGCTGTATCCCGCGTTGAGGCGCGGAGGCAAGGCTCTTCCGAACACTCTCGAGGACTTCCCCTTGTCTCTGGATTCATCTGTGTAGACCTTGTTCGATCTCCAAGACTCCTTATCAGCTCTCTTGACCTCTGCGGAGACGGGGAACGAGGCTTCTCCGTTCTCCGAGCCCTTCTGACGAGGACGTTTGGGCTGCTCCTCGTACTCGGAGGCCTCGCTGTGAGTCTCGCTCGCATTGCGCCGCCGTGGCTTCCCTCGCTGCACATCGTCGCTCCTGAACTCCCGCGCTCCGCGTGCTTGTGTAGGCCGCTGGGCACCGGCGGGGTTGTAGGCCCCTCGACCGCCGTCCCCTCGCCCTCCCCTCGCACCCCCGCGGGAGTTAAACTCTCGGAAGCCTCGGCCGCGCCCGCGTCCCGCACCTCTGGTCCCAGCAAACGCCTGCTCCTCGTCTATGAAAATCCAGTTGTTGCGGCGCGTTGCCGGAGCGTCTCTGGCGCTGGAGCCGTCTATCGCCCTCACACCGTCCCAGCGGTTCTCCTTGCTCACCTCCTCTGCCAGGACAGTGTTCTTCTCGGTCCGTGATGAATGGACTTGTTTCTCTTCAGAGTTGTGAGGTGGAGCGGTGTGTCTGCTAGATGGGAGCGAGGCGTCTTTCTTCAGATCGTAAACGTTGGTGACCACTTCTTTCTCCAGCCTGTATGGAACAGGCTTCTCCTCGGGTTCAGCTTTGGGCTTCTCGTTCTCCTTGTCTTCCACCTTTAATGGTTTAAGCACAGGTTTCTTGATGGGTCCCGTTCTTCTAACCGTGCGACCACTGGACTCAGGCTGACTGATGCTGCTGCTGCTGCTGGAACCCTGATCAGACCAATGAGGCTGACTGCCATCTTTCTTCAGAGGCCCGTCTTTTTTCCAGAAATCAGAGTCGTAACATTTGTCTTTGCTGACAAAAGCCTCGTCGTGTGAATCTGTGATGTCTTTATGGTGTCTCCCAGACTCGGGTCTGGAGAAGTCAGAGTGAACCAGCGTTTGAGAGCTCTCCTGGGAAACCTCCCTCAGAGCCCCAATGGAGGGATCCGAGACCCTGCCCTGGTGGAAGCCCTGATGAGGCAGCTCCTCTGCTGGACTGTCCACGCCATCATGACCTCGGTCTTCATAAGAGTCGTGTCTGGAACACGAGCGCTCACTCCTGTCGTCTGACTGATCCCGATCCCCGTTCTCGTGGTGTCTTTGGTAGGGTGGTGTAAAACTCTGTGTGTAGTCTTGGTTCCACACTTGGTAAGGCTCGGTGGACGGTGCCCTTCTCTCCTGGTGCATGCTGGGATGGCAGCCCTCATCAGAGGCGGAACCAGGACTGATCAAGTGATCCGACTGAAGAACGGGCTTCGTCAACCCTTGAAAAAGTAACAAAGCAAAAAACGAGTTTGTGATTTTCCGAACGACTGACTACAAATCAAATTACAAGTTTAAAAAACAGCTTCATCTCTACAGTTTACTCTTGTGTGGTGTAACTTACCAGATGAGTGAACGCTGGGAGGGTAAAAATCCACTTGTGAACAGCCCTGTCCTATTCTGGGGTCCATGTATGGAGGCATCATCATCCATCGGGGGTCAAAGCCCAAGACGTGAGGAGGATAGAAGCCTCTCTGCGGGTGAGCGGAGCTGGACTGTGTGGGGTGACCCGGCTGATGCCACGGCATTTTATACACTTGCTCCTACAAATTTAAGGAAAAAAAACATGTAAAATAAAGCAGTGGGCCGCACCCCCCGGATATAGACCGATGGCACTGGGCTGCACTAAAAACGTCCATTATTTCAAAAGTGTACCATATCTTTACTTTAATTTACTTTACAGTCATTTAGCAGACGTTTTCATCCAAAGCGACTTGCATTTCATTACAACTTTGGAAAGCAGAGGCTTCTTTTCTCACTGTCAGAGACTGCAGCACACAAACACACAGACGCTGCCGGCGTGTTCGTTTTAGATCTTTCTATTTTCTTTCTATTAGGGCTGGGCAATATGGGTTAAAATTCGTATCACGGTATTTTCTTGTGTACAGACGGTATCGGTATTATATCACGGTATTGTGTGGACAGGTATTCTTATTTTATATAAAGTACAAAATTAGAACGCAAGGGGAAACCTGGAGAAGCAGCTGTTATTTTTAATACCGTATATCTGTTAAAAGTAGTCCAGGCATTTATTAAAAAAAAAAAAACATTTAAATTAAATGGCCTGCGGTCTATCTTTTAAGAGAGTGCAAGAAGGAGAAAGAGAGAGAGACATAGACAGTGAGTGAGAGAGAGAAAGAGAGACAGTGAGATAGACAGCAAGAGTGAGATAGACAGTGAGAGAGAGACATAGACAGTGACAGTGAGAGAGTGAGAGAGAAATGGAGAGCAGAGCGGTTTTTAACCACCATTTTACTCCTTTAATTTCAAAATGCAGTGAAAAATGTTTAAATTCGTCCCCCCGTGATTTTTACAGACAGACAGACCAAAAATGACGCCTAACATTACAGGTTCAGAAGTGGAAGCTCACCTGGTGCTGCTTCTGAAAGCGGGGCGGGACGGGCTTCTGGTGCCGGCTGTGTTCTGGGATGGGCGAGGTGGATTCAGGACGATCCTCCTCGCTGTGATGGGTACAATCTACCTTCTTGTAATCCTGATAGGACGAGTCAAGCACGGCATCGCATGCCTCTGTGGAAAAAACATATGGTGAGAAATTAGAACAAGGAGGAAATCAACCAGTAGCAAGACGACGAGGAGTTAGTTTGTCCTGCCTTTGCCGTTACTCCAGCTTTCCTGCTGGTGTTTGGATGATTTTCTACTGGGAGAATTTGTCAGCTCCTTATCCACTTCTTTTGCGGTTTCTCCACAGCGAGCGAGTTTCTCGGTTTTTCCAAATTTTTCATCCAGTTTCTTCAGCTTCTCTGCGCAGGCAGCCAGCCTCTCCTCCCGAGCCCTGCGCTCCTCTTCCTCACGCCGCCGTCGAGCTCTCTCCACTGCTGAGAGGTCAGCAGACACAAACTTCCCTCGGGCAGGCGCCGTGCGATGGAGCTCATCCTGCTCCTCTGAAGAATCACCGTTCCTCTGATGACTCTGCACAAATCATCTGGGATTCTCATTTCGATCTTGGCTTCAGATTCAGCAACTCTCCATCGACATACCCGAGATTCAGTAGAAGGCAACGGCCCGTTGGTTTTTCTGGACTGTGAGAGCTCCGGCTGCCGGGAGAAAGTCTCCTCTTGGTTTTGTGGTGGGAAGTCTCCCGACTCGCTGGAGCCCTGAGATGAGCGCTGGTCCTGATGGTTGTCCCAATCATCCCTGCAAACACAAAACGGAAGTATTATTAAACGCTTAACAGAACTTTTTTTTTGCTGCAAATCTCACCAGATCTTGTTCTTTTCACGTGGGGCGTGTTCCTCTTCGTCGTCACTGAATTTCAGCTTCTCGCTATAATCCACTTCTTCATGAAGACCTGACAAAAGCACACACACACACACACACACACAGATCAGAACACAAACTCGAACGCACCGGCTCTGAAGCTGCTCACCTGCCCATCCGTCTTCACAGTCGTTGTCCAGCTCGTCCAGGTCTTTTAAATCATCTGGGTTGATAATGGCAGCACGTGGGGCTCGATCGCCTGGACGACGGATCGGCCGAGGAGAAGGCCGCGGGGGCATCCGGGGGAAGCGATTGTCCCGCTTTAAATCCCCACTGCAGATTCACACAGGGTTAGAAGCAGTGTTCACCTTCTGGAGGCCTGTGCAGCACGTACTTCACCAGCTCTGGTGCAGAGAACCCGGGCCTGAAGCTCAGCCTGGATTCAAAGCGCACAGGGGCAACCACAGTGGCTGGGCCGTGATCTGAGGTGCCTTGGGCATCACGAGTCTCCTTTGGGCACATCTGAAAATAAAACGCCATGAAATCTCCAGTCGGTTCACAAAAACAACGAGAAAAACAATTGGGATGTTTTCATTTCTCAGAAAGTTTAGGTATTCATGTTTCTACAACATTCTACAACAACAGCTCAAACGTTGACAGATTAGATGCCGGATTAAAAGGGCTGGGCAATATGCGCCTAAAATCATAAAATAATAATTGATCATTTTAATACAATTACAATTACTGAACAATTTATTAATTTGTTTCTATTTTACATTTATTGCTGAGTGTTAAATAAAAAAAAGAAATAACTTGAATTTTTCCATATTCTCTTAAAAGTATAAAACGAGCAGTTCTCTTCTAAATAAAACCGCCGGAACTGAAAACCTGCTCTGATGAGGAGCACGACAAGTTTGTTGTGGTGCCTTTGGGCGTCAAATATGTTTTTCGGCAGCGTCAACACTTGACTTCATTTAGTTCTATGTGATCCTTCCTGAAGCCAAAATGCGTCTAAACGAATGAGACGGTGTGGTTTTTTATGTATAAGCTGCTCTTGTTGCTCAGTGTCTAAGCTCTCCGTGCTCGACATGTCGCCAGTATAATAATGTGACAGAGCGGGGTAATGTCATGTGACGCCACAAAAGGTAGTGCTATTTCAAGGGAAAGGTGTTGAAATAATGTGAAAAAAAAAGTGATCGGAAAGTTTATTTTGATTACTTTTTGCTTAATTGCCCAGCCCTAGGTGCATGGGTGATTTTTGAAGATTAAAAAAAAAAAAAAAAAGAGGCAAATGTAGAAGTTGTATTGCTCGGACTCACAAAGGCAGGCAGCATGTCGTGATAGGTGGTGGTGGTGTGATGCTGGTACTGGAGGGCCGATGGGGTGACTCTGCGTATGGGCTGAACAGACCGCAGTGACGGCTCCTTCGGGTCTGTGGACTGAGCAGCAGCAGCAGCGGCGGTGGTGGTGGTGGTGGTGGTGGTGGTAGCAGTGGGTGGAGGAAGAGGAGGGGTGAGATTTTCAGCTGAGCCGCTGCTCTTGTTGTCCGTGTCACTGGGTGGGGAGGTTAACAGCACTGGGGGCTGCAGGTTCCTCCCACCACCCTCCCTCCAGCTGGAAACATCTGGAGGAAAAACAACAACAACTGTTCAGGTCTTGCACACAGTTCATATGGGTACAGTAGTGATGTGTCGTTGGTCCTTGGTAGCAAAGGACAAGATCCAGATGTTGGATGAGAGGCGGATATCCCATCACTAGCGAGGGCAGGGCACTTTCGCGTGCCTGCGATTAACCCTCTCACTTCCTGTATCAGGTGACTTTTAACAAGTATGAGTACTTTAGAAATCGTAGTATCGTTGTCGAACCCACAAAGTGTGAAACTTCTCACTGCTTGTAAAAGTGTACGTTACAATAAATGTGATTTGACTTGGCGCTAGGGCTGGGCGATATGGGTTGAAATTCATATCACGGTATTTTCTAGTGTACAGACGGTATCGGTATTATATCACGATAGTGTGTGTGTGTGTGTGGTATTTTTATTTTATATAAAGTACGAAATTAAAACGCAAGGGAAAACCTGGAGAAGCAGCTGTCATTTTTAATACCGCATATCTGTTAAAAGTAGTCCAGGCATTTATTTAAAAAAAAAAAAACATTTAAATTAAATGGCCTCCGGTCTATCTTTTAAGAGAGTGCAAGGAGAAAGAGAGAGAGAGAGAGACAGTGAGATAGACAGCAAGAGAGAGAGAGAGAGAGAGAGAGAGAGAGAGAGAGAAAAATGGAGAGCAGAGCCAGCACGCGTCACACTTTCCCTCTTTCGTGCGCGTGTCTGAATCTAAAGTTGCGTGAAACCAAGGTTAACAATCAAAAACAGACTTTGACCAAAATAAAACGAGCAGAATTTTCTCATGCGCGCGTTTTACGGGTCTCGCGCTCACTAAAACAGCCGCTCTGAAAAAAAAAATGGAGCGGCACAGCGCATGCGCGATACATCTGTCTCGCGGGCGATTTATTAATTCAGTTTCTTACAACGATTTCTGTATTCGATTAGCAATGTATCCGTGACGTAATTAAAAGTTACAAGGAAACGAATGTATTTTAAATGTATAAAGCGTTTCTGTGTGTATAAAAGGTAAATTCATGAAAGTGCCACGGTATCGCAAAAAAAATCCATATCGTGGCGCAACTCAATACCGCTACTCCCGTTAATACCGCTACACCGCCCAGCGCTACTTAGCGCATAAATCTGACAGCCATATGCCTGGCTTCAAACCCCCTCAACACCGCTGTAATGAGCATCTGAGGTGCACTCACTCTGCGGGCGGAGGCTTGGTCCGGGCCCATACGACGGATCGAAGACGCTTCTTTCCTTGCCAACCTTGTCCTGTTCTCCGGCTGCTTTCAGCGTCGGAAATTCCTCGTGAGAGAAGGGCTGCAGTCGGCTTGAGACCCTTAAACCTGCAGGACCACGCGACGGTCAGAGGGACACAGGAACACCACCTTCCATCCGACTCACCATCTTGATCGACTGCCTTTCCATTGAGCTGTGCCCATTGCTTTGGTCCAGCTGTACCTGTGCTCTGCAGACAGAAGACACTCCATCAGACCTCTACTCCTGCTGGAGGCAGAGCGAGTCAGTACCTCCTGGCTGGCTGCTGGTGTGGGCTTCTGAAGATTGGAGACAGACTTCTGTAAAGCCAGCGGCGGCTGCGGCTCCGGCAGCGGTGCTGATGACGCAGTGGAACTGAGAGAAGCAAACGCGGGTGGTTCACGGTGCGTCATTGGAAGAGAAAACATTGAAGACGTTTTTCATCTCTTACAAAAACACAATTTAAGATCGTCCTTCCTATGTATGCATCCATACTTTTTTTGCCTTCACTGAACGTGAGTAGCCTCGCACACTCGTGACCTCGCACACTCGTGACCTCGCACACTCGTGACCTCGCACACTCGTGACCTCGCACACTCGTGACCTCGCACACTCGTGACCTCGCACACTCACGACAGAGCGTGAGTCTGAATCCGAACATCGCGTTAATGAAACGAGAATGAGTGAGGAAACAACAGTAAGTTTTGTAAGTAAGTCTGCGATCAACTCAAACATTTTAGTACCTGAAAAAGGATTTCATTCTGAAGTGTGTGTGTGTGTGTGTGTGTGTGTGTGTTACTGCGGTACCAGCAGATGACACTCAGCAAACCACATACAGCTTGTATACAGCATCTACAGTTGAGAACAAAAGTATTAGCCCCCCTAACAAAACAATCATTGTTTGATAAGCGTTTCAAAAGTGATCAACAGAGCGGATCATTTTGTCCTCAACAATACATAATACTGTACATTTGTATGTTTATTTTATTACGTTTAACAGTGATATTTTTTACGACGTTACTTTTACATTACATTACTCTTATTCCAGTGAACCTTTTCATCTATTTCACCAGGCAATTGGTATGTGTGTGTGAATGTTGTCGTGCTTCTGTAAGGTGACCTTGAGTGCGTTTGAAAGGCGCCTATAAATAAAAAATTGAATGCATTATTATTATTCTATTTATTTACATTTAAAGCAAAGAGTAATACATGTTATTATATTGCTCCATTGCTATTATATTGCTCTATCTTCACGTCTTTGTCTTCCACACAACGCGGCACATCAACATAGTGACTACAGCCGCAGTCTCTTAAAGGCACAGAACACATTGCAGAAATGTATTAAGTAATACTAGTAGTTACCGGTAGATGTCGTAGGTTTTCATCATACTTAGTCACTGATATAAAGTGGAAAAGTTGGTAAAAATACGAAGGAAATCAAAACAAGATTTTGTGCGTTTTCTTGGAATCCAAATGAGTCGAAATGTACATGTTATTAAGCATATAGATGGGGACAAAACATTCATTATTATGGTGCAACTGTTTCAATATAAACAGGAAGAGCAGCGCTTTCACTGAAGCAGTGGATTCTGTGGCGCTGGTGAGTTTGTGGCTTATCATTGTAAATCGTTTGGTCAGCGGAGCTTCACAGCCTCGCAAAATCACTCGTAGATCGATCGCTTTTGTTGCACATACACGTGCTGCTCGTGTGAGGAGGCGCGCGCATTTTCCCGCTTTGGAGCGCCTGGAACGTGACGCCACGCCCCCTGATCCGAGTCTCGTGTGAGTGAGTGAGACCTAAAAGAGCTGGAGTTCAGAATGAGGTTTTACGGTACGTGCGTCACTGGATGGATTGAACGGACGGCAAACGTAAGCACCGTAAGGACCTTCCTGTTGGCAAGGGTGTGGACACGCAGTGACCGAGCAGTGCCTGACCTCTTTGGATCGGGTTGATCCTGCTTGTTTGCCCATCCTGTACCGTCTTTGGGCACGATAATGACGTTGGGGTCGTTTCCTTTACTTTCAGACTTCAGGCTCGGCAGGTGAGCGGGCGGGGGCATGCGCCGGGGAATGGCCACTTTGCCAAGACTTTGTAAGCCATGTCGAGCAACAACTGCGGAAGAGAAAAACAGTGCATGTAAAATCTAATTTACTAAACAGCTCATTACACCTCAGATTATTATTCCAGACAGGGCACCGGAAACAAAGCGCCGTTTTTCAAAAGACCTTTGGAGTAAAGCTCGAGCTGTTGTGAGATTGAATGGACATAGTGATGGACAGATTTTGTGGGAAAACGCCACGTGAGACTGTTGCAAACAGTTAATGGGAATTTGATAACGAAACTGTATGGGATAAAGACTTCAAATCAGAAATCAGTTCAAACCTGAATGAGCCAAAATAAGGCTTTGAATTAATTAATTATTAGCAACTTTAACGTAATGTATAATAGGAAGTCTTAAGGGTTTTTCAGCTGCTCAAAAAAAATTTTTTTAACAAAAAAAATTTGTTAAAAAATAAAAAGGCATTAGCGTATTTGATAAATGATAAATGTCCATTTTCATAATACAGTTGTATTTGCGTAAGTGTGCAAGTCGCTTAAGTGCACGCTAGTCTTCTGTCCCGTTTTTAATCCCATTCAAAAGATATTGGATATCAATTTAAAAACAATAATGCATTATGTGCTTTCTCATTAATGTGGCATTCTGATAGGACCGCTTTGTGCTCCGACATCCGGGAGAAGACGTTTGTGTTCGGTCACCAGGCTGTGCACTTATCAGGAGTGTACTTTTTCCACATAAAGCACCAAATTTGTTTCAGGATTTTAAAATGTACCCTACAGTGAGAAAACTTCAGCACTGAAGAAATAAACGTCCAATAACAAAACTAGTTAATTTCACATAGGTAGTTTGGCATTTAGCTCTCCATTATGCCTTTATTATTTAAAGCTCACCTGTGGTTTTCTGAGTTTCTATTGACTTCCCTTTGTACTTGTCAAATAGGCTGAGTGATGAATACTTGCTTTTCCCATCCTTGGACTTGGTTATTTGCCCCAAACGATCTGACATTGCGATGTAATGTCATCGAGTATGGAAATTTGTCTTTGCACCGCTTCCTCAGTACCGTCTTTATCTGTGAACAACAAAACAATGTTATTATCAGGTTTTCAAGGTGGTAAATTCTGCTTTGTGGAAGGACATGTAAACGTTTAAACAACACTGTTGCTTCCACACTGGAGGAAATATTTACACCACAAACACAACAATATACTCTGGCGAGTTGTGTTAAACCAAAAAAGTCCTTTTTGAACTCCATTTTGTTGCAAAATTAACAATGAATTTGCAGCAAACGAATGCAACAAATTTACTTAACTGTTCTTATAAATGCAGATTCTGACCATAAGAACAACACCACATTAATTAAAAAAAAGATTGAACTAAAAAAATAAAAAACAAATCCTTGTGTACGTTTATGGTAGAATAGAATAGAGAATAGATATAACCAAGAATATTACAACAAATGAATAAACAAAATTAAATTAAATAAATAAAAACGCAATATCTGTGAGTGTTTATCGCTGCAATAGGAATCAGCTAAGCTAAACAAAGCTAATACCTGTCATGCTTCAAAACGCTTTCTGCGACTACAGAATACATAGAACGTTCACGCATATCCACATATTTACAACGACCAGCAGCAGTTACACACAAATACACTTGGATACAAACAAATCAACCGCGATCACAAACGTAAACGACCACAAACGTAACATCCAATTAGCATGAAACGTAAACAAAGCGTCAAACATGAGCAGGCTCGCCTGAAGCGCAGCACACGGATAAACGGAATCTTCGCAGTAACCGCGACAAAAGGCTCGGAATGAGCCGTGAATGCGCTGATGGGGCTCTGGTTTGGATTTGTTGATGTGTGAGACGATTAAAAATGGCTGCTGCTCGGAACAAAGCGACACAAACACCGAGACATCCTGCGACAAACGGAGGCAAGCGCGCGCGATCTCCCTCCTCAGCGGCTGGAGAACTCACCGATCAAACGTGTGAATGTCGCTTTAAGTCGCGCAGAAGGAGATTTCGCCTCCGCACAGTCAAACTCGGCAGGATGGATGAAGATTCCGCGGAGTTTCTCTGTGTGTGCTTGTTGTCAGGTTTCCCGGCCTGAGAATAAAGCTGCTGTGTTGCTACCGCCCAGAGCGGAAGTGACGTCATCGGAGGGAAACAGCGGCCCCAGGGGGAAGTTTCAGGAACTGCTCGCGAAAAGAAAGACTTTTTTTGTTGCTTTTCTCTCTCTCTCTCTCTCTCTCTCTCTCTCTCTCTCTCTCATAGAAATATGTTAGTGACGAGCTAAAGAATCGGTTAATTCTTGGTAAATTCATTATACGACTCCGTATTATAATATTCAACCAGTTTTAAATGAAAAATGTAAATAAATCATATTTTTGTGTGCTTTTGTTTATTTTTTTACTTTATTTTTTTTGCAATTTTTAGTATTGCTTTAGCATATAAAATAACAATTTAACTGGGAGTTTAGAATCTCCCTTTACTTGGTGTAATTAGGCTGAATGTAATACTTCCAATCAACCACTAGGGGGCACAATAAGACCAGTATTTCTCACCGGGAGCCGTTCGCAAGAGACTGTGCCGCTTTTCAGACTCAACGGGGATCTTTTCACGTCGAATTTTTTCAAACATGTGTTTTAATCAAAATGTCTTCATCAAGCAGCAGGAAAGATAATCGGCGTTGTGTTGAGATCAGCAGCTGCTGTGGGAGCTGAATGATGCTGACAGCACCACTGCTGGGAATCTGGGGCATCCTTTATTCAGCCGTAAGTGAGCACGTCAGAAAAAGCAGCATCATCTTCCTGCTGGAATGTGCTTTGAAAGTCAAAAATGTTTTTATTTTGCGATGCAAATGGACTTAATTGTAAATATTCCGGTAAAAATACGGTATATGTTGAATAAGATATTAATATTTCAATAAATTGTCAAATATTTCGAAAACCGGATAAATGGATACTTTTGTGTGTGTGTGTGTGTGTGTGTGTGTGTGTGCGTGTGTGCGTGCGTGCGTGCGTGCGTGTGTGTGTGTGTGTGTGTGTGTGTGTGTGTGTGTGTGGTCCGATCCCCAGATGATGCGACTGGCCCCAGACCCCTGTGACTTTGAAGATTGAAGATCGTTGAAGATGTTTAGAAAATGGATGAATCTTCTCCTGCTCTCACAGCAATTTTTGACAAGCTTTATTTTTTTTTTACATTTTTGACGTTTCAGAACTGTCTCTATGGTAAAATTAAAACGCATCACTTCTTAGAGAGATCTGAAAGTCTAAAAAGGAAGTGAAACAACTGCCTGCTAAAAAAGAATCCTTGCTGAGCAATGTTCACGCTGTCAACAACACGAGGGTGAAGGGAGAAGAGTCCCCACCCTTCACATGTTCTCCGCTGATACTGAAATCTACGTTCACTTCTGTTGCTCAGTGACATCAGATATTCTCATGCTGGGGAAACAAGATGCTGTTCCAGAGTCTTACAGGACAACTGTGGTTCAATCCATCAACCCGTCCATCCATCAGTCCACCAACTTATTGTTTAAACCACAACCGTTTCACTTTTCCTTTCCTTCCAAAAGCTTCCTGCCTGCTAATTTAAATACAGATTTACAGCAGAAATTGTGTTAGTAGGCAGATTTTTTTTTCTTTCTTATATCAATATGTTTCAACGTATTTTATTGTAGTAAAGTATTAAATACATTATTTTTGACCCATCACATCGAAAATGTTGATAAAAAATACTTAAAATGTTTCACTAGTGTCAAAGATTTTTTTGATGTACGTACTACAATATATTATCTACTGCTTCTCTTTTGGCTTTTCTCTTATCAGAGGTCGCCACAGCAAATCATCCTTTTCCCCACATCATTCTATCCTGAGTGAGCTGTTCCTCTGATGTTCCTCCTTCCTCTTGTCTCTTTCTCACCACTACCATCTCTAGCCCATAGAGCTGTCTCACCACTGTCTTGTGTCTCACACCTTTCCTTTGCGTCTGTGCGACCCTCTTCTGTCCTACAACACTCCTGACACTTTCCTCCACCCTGGTCTTCACCTCTTTCACAAACGCCGCATCACACAGTTCATCCCAAGTACTTAAAACTCTTGCACCTTCTTCACCTTAGCCCTTATAAATAACTACATAAATAATGAAAAGTTTCAAAATGCAATACGTTTCTGCATCTGTGTAATATTTGACTGTGAAGATTTGATCCAAAAGCTATTTTATTCATTAGTGAGTAATTTTGTTATCAATGTTTTTAACACACCATTGCATTTTATATTTACATAACGGTTAAGTACAGTGCTCTTATAATTGTTCTTACTAGAATTCAAGCGAAATTATATTTTGCATTAATTCATAAATACAGTACTTTGTCCTAAGAATATATATTGAAATGCATTTTAATAAAAAACATCCCCAACAAACAGAAAATATAATTATACGCATAAAAGAAAAATGCTTTTTGCTTTTTAATACCATTTATTGACATTGTAGATTCTCACTAAAGGCATCCAAAATATTGATGAACAAATTCACCAGTTCAACACTTTTGCAAGGTTAAAACCATTTCCCAGCCGGGCTTCATCATTTTAGTAATGATAGACTTACAAAAGCCTATTTCAAGTTACAAATCCCGTGAAGCTGAACAAAATAAATAAATGAAGCGTGTGTGAAGCAGAAATCAGAGCATGTAGTGCAATTCTTACTATAGAATTTTCAAACTTTATTTTCCTGTAGTTTAGTCATACAATGCCTTAATTTATACTTAAGACGCATTCAGTAAGAATCTACTATGTGAAATATATGAAAACTAACATAAGAGATCAAATGAGTTCTTCACAAATTATTATTGGATTCAGTCTAGAATTTTAGGAACTTAAAAAGTTAGAAACCAGTTAAAAAAAACCTTTTACTCAACTTTTGCACATAACTTCCTTTCCTAATAAGTTCCTCTCTCAGAACAAACTCACAAAAAATCAAGAAGTGAGAACGAGTTTGCAAACACAGCTGGAACGGGTTTAAAAGGCGTTTGAGAATGAACAGCACAGCTTGAAAGTCCCATCGACTCTTTAATCTCATGCATATGTCGTTTGGACACTACTGGACGGACCCCCAGCTGAGGGTCCCAATGGAGATGAGCGTCTGACAGGCACTAGACGAGAGCCACACCGTCTCCATCAGACTGAAGTGAAGGAGGCCCAAAGCAAAGCCACAGGCCATGTCTGTCAGATGGTGCTGGCCCAGAAGAACCCGCGACAGACCCACCAAAAAGGCCCAGAGCACCAGGAGGACACGCAGGGGGACGGCCAGCACTAGGTGAGACAGGAGAAACTTGGAGACCATCGCCGCCCTGCTGGCATGAGCTGCTGGGAACGAGTATGTGTCCAGAGCCACGCAGTCTAGGAAACCAGGCCCGATGTCCCACGGCCCTTTACGTCG
>MU204310.1:881876-895416 GCA_017309775.1 Paedocypris sp. Pulau Singkep
GTGAAACCACAGCATAAGGCTGTCCACTGCTCCGGGTTTGTGTGTATCACTTTACTGGATGGTTTATTGCAGAGTAACATCTAGATACAGTACTGTTCCTAGTGGCCATTAAAACTCAGTTTACAACACTTTGACAACATGAATGTTGCGCTTGACTTCATCATTTGTAACAAATAAATATTAAATATTTTCATAATTTTGCCTTCTATGCTAAACCAACAATGTCATAATTTGCTTAATTTCAGATTAGGAATTTTTAAGAAAAAAGAAATGATTGGTGTTCAGCTTTATCGATACTCTGTTTCTAATAATACATGCTCTGTCCTTCAATCTTCAATCTCAAATGTTTTCAACTTTTATTTTAAGAAGAAACTGGAGGGTTCTTTTTTATATAATCAGTATTTTTATACTCATGGTATGAAATGCTGGTGTATTGCCCCCAATGGTCACAAATTCCATTCCCAGGACCATACAGGATAAAAATAACTGCCTGTAAGCCACTTTGAATACCAGGTTCACCAACATGTACGACTGAGGCATTTCCTGTGACCTTGACTATATCAATGACTTGACATCAACGCAGCTTCACATCATAGATCTGTTCAGGATGTACAACCAATGGTCGCTGGTGTTGTGTGTGTGTGTGTGTGTGTGTGTGTGGTGAAAGTTTCTGCACTATCCATATTGTCCTGACAAGTCAGAAGAACTCACCAATCAGAAGATTGACCAGGACTTCCTGTCCTGCTGGTGTGTTGCTCTGAGCGAGACACACGAGAGTGCCGGCGATCCACGTGACGGCGTGACCGGTCAGAGCCAGGAGAACCACCACTGACCGCACACTGCCCCACGACGAGCAGTTGTGAGCGCAGACTCCCAAGCGCTTGGAGAGGCAGATGTCGATGGCCAGCAGCGAGTTGATGGCGATTCCTTTGAAGGACGGGTTGAGAAGCATGCAGTCCTCGTCCGGCGGCCTCCATGGTTCTCTGCGCTCCTTTGTGGCTTCCGATGCGTCTGATGAGCTCTCGGGCTGAGGGTTCTGCTGAGGGTTCCGGGCTCTTCTGGATCCTCTGCTGTGCCGGAGAGGCTGGTTGAGGGATAGAAACTCAGGTCTTCCCAAAAGGCCAGTGTTTCTGTCCTTGGCTTTAGAGCGGTTTTGATTCAGGGGCATGATGGGGTTACGGGAAAAAAAACACAGCAGAATTTTCACTTGTAGATCCAAAACAAGACCTATTAAAAAACAAAACGGTTTAGACATAAAAGACAATATCTTTCCAGGTTCAGAATTAAAGCAGAACTGTAGTATTATTATTACTATTATTTAATTAAGACGTGTAAAAATACGTTTCTTTTTAAAAGAACTCGCTTTTTTTATTTTATATCATCATTTGACAGACGCTTTTATCCAAAATTACAGTTGCTTTACAGTTTTGCGTTTCATTGAATCGAACTCAAATTTCGAAATGACCGACAAGAAAACTAAACTGTTCCTATAGTTTATGTTTAAAAACGTATTTTAAAAATGTAATTGTACAAGCAGAATAACCGAAGGCCTACCTCAGTGTAAACAATTACAAGTGCAGAACTGAATCAGTATTACAACGATTCCGAAGATAACCTCACCGCTGTCTCTTAAACGAAATACGTTTCTATTGCATCGCCACTACAATAAGCCCAACATATTTTGGCAAATGTAAATGCAGCGATGCTTTAGGACACATCTCGGACGCCTCGCCGTAAAACCGCATCCTCGTAAGACAGACGGAGCTTATTAATATTAATGAGCTACCGTGACGTTTACCTCACAGTACATTGCTGAGTGCTGATTGGTTAAGCAACGGAAGCTGGGAATTGGGCGGATTTGTACGGGCAGATAAAACGTCTTTTGAAGAACCTTAAAAAATGACGATGTTGACTATGATGATAAAACACGATAATACGTTTGAACAAAAATCACAAGACCGCACAATGCAACGTCAAGCAACAAATCGCAGAGAATTGCATTCCAAGATACTGTGCTTCAAGATTATACTAAAAAAAATGTTGTCAGTGTATGTGTAAACTAGTAGACGTCCATACTGTTATGCACATTATGTATTTTTTTATGTATTTAGATTTTTTCCAGACTGATGTTTCTTTTTAATATTAGACATGCTAAAACCACATGCAAATGGTATCTGAACGCGCTTCAAGTATTAATTGAATATAAATATAAATATATCGTTCTAATAGCTCCCTTAAAAAAATAATATTCGCCATTGTAAACGCAAAAGTTCTTCATTATAATTTGGGTGTCTACCTACTTCAAACCCCACAATCCGTTGCTGTCTGACGGGAAGTGACGTAGCACAGCTCGAGTAGTAGAACAGCTGCATCTGACGGTGTGAGGCGCTCAGCCGCACACGGCGCTGCGGGACGGAGGATGAGGATGAGGATGAGGAGGAAAAGGGATTACAAGCGATGAAGTTGCGCTCCGACGATGAGAGTAGCAATGATGACGGGCTTTTTTCGTCAGAACACGTTCGCTTCAGACATGATGGAGATATTTGACACGTTTGATGTCTATTGATGCCAGTTGAAGGACTGCTGAAGTTCACCTGGATGCTGCGGTGCGCGACGGGTCAGTTACTCATGACTGCGCGCGGAATTAATCAGCCTTATTCAACCTCGAAGGAAAAGCAGAAACGACATTATTATATTTTTTCAAATGTCTCGAGAGGCGACAATTAATGTCCGAAACGGATTCTGTCTTCCGGCCGCTAAACAGAAAATGTTTCTTTGCGTTTGTCAGTCTACGTTTTTTTTTTTTTTTTAATTTGATGATTAGATTTATTTTTTTGTAATGTGAATTTGGTTTCGATCGAGATGCTGCACGCGACATTAGATCACCGACGCACGAGCGCTTTATTCCTCGGGCGGCAAATGACGGACAGTTGACAAAACGCGTTTAATTAACGCGGAGTTCATTAATTTTCTTCGTTTATTTTCGTCATTTGCTTTTGCATATAGTTGGGGAATTCGGCTTTAAGTTTCTATTATTGTGGGTTTAAGCATTATTCTATAGGGCTCGTAGGTTGGTGTGTGTGTGTTAGAGTGAGAGTGAGTTTGTAGTGCTCATTGTTTCTAGGGCACGTGTGTAGTGTGCGCTCTTCTGAGGGTGGATGTTCTGCTGGCCGCTTGTGCTGCTTGTGATGGGCTGTATTCAAAGCATCAGGTGCAAACCCAAGAGTTTCCGCGAGAGCTTCATGGTTCTGGAGGTGAACTCCTCCATTGACTCGAACCCCACCAGCATCGACGAGTCCTCCAGCGTGGTGCTTCGCTACCGGACGCCGCACTTCCGCGCCTCCGCCCGGGTTGTGGTGCCGCCGGTGGCCAGTAAGGAGAGCTGGACTGTCGGCTGGATCCAGGCTTGCAACCACATGGAGTTCTACAACAAGTACGGGCTGAAAGGAATGTAAGTGTCTGACAACATCACTTTACACTGCCTATCAGTTTGTTTCCCAATGGGTAGGTTTGTGTGTGCTTGCAACACCACTGTTCTGGGTTCGATTCAGAGAGAGAGAGAGAGACAGAGATCAAATGAGCAGTATTGTATAAACGCATGTGTATCACTCTTCAACAGTTGTTTAACCTTCAACACAGTTCTAAACACCTCGCTTCCTGTTACAGACACGTTACCCTGCACATTTCCGTTGTGACAGTCTACTTTCTGAAGACATTTCTGGATGCAATGAGATGTTCCACACATTCTTTGGAAAGATTATAGTAGAAAACAAGCACACGTTAAGATGATAGCAAAAACACAATAAAGAAGAATAAACAACGATCCAATGAGTGAATGAAACATGAAAGATTATAGCAAAAACACAACGGCCTTGCCAAGACAATCTAAAACATCTCCAAAGCTTCATTTGTCGAAGCTTTATTTTGTAGATTTTAGGACTATGAAATAGCTTTAGAAACTCAACTTCGTAAATTGAGAGTTTAAATGAACACATTATGTGTAAACGGTAGTTAAATTTATTTTGTTTAATGATACTGTAAATGAGATGTTGGTATTTTTAAACACATTTATTTTGTGCTTCATGCATTTTATAATGCACACATATGTGCATGTGTCACAAAGTATTTGTTGACATTTACAATTCATCCTACACACAAGTTTTAGCAAAAACGATTTTTAACTACCTTTTAGAAAAAGTTTTTTTTCATTCCACTTTTCAGATTTTCTTCAACAATGATCAATTTGCACTTTATTGGCTCATGATGTATTGATTGGCACTGTACTTAAGTTATCCGGAGCTTCTGCTCTTCCTCTGATCTGCTGAGGCCTCGCTCGGGCTGTTCTGGCCTGATAACGGCTGTTCAACATTTGAATGTCTGCACTTTAAAGGTCTTACACCGTAACCATCGAATAATCTGTACAAACGTAGACTCTGTAATTCAGCTGTAATACTCAACTAGGTTGGAAGACTTTAGACAGGAAAGCAAAAGGAGGTTCAAGAGAGACATTATTGCTGTAAACAAAATCTGCCTTTTATTTTCTTCTTCTAAAAAAAAGCAAATTTTTCTACCCGAAAGTAACTGGGAGAAGGTTATGGACTTCTTTAATCTCTACGTGTCCAGAAGTTTACAGTGGAGAGGCATTCCTTTGGTTGAGTGAAAACCAGTGAATCAGCGTTCTAGCAAACCTGATTCAGGATCACAAGCACTTCTGTCTTGTCTCCTGTGTATATTTCCATCATCTAATTTAGAATTGTCAGTGAGGCAAGAGGAGATGCAGACAACAGGTGATGAAACAGATGACGGGATGAAACAGATAGTGGGCCAAGCATCTTAGATCGGGTTTTGCTGACCATTGGTGTTCCCCAAGGATCAGTGCTTGGTCCACTAGTCTTTCCATCGGATCATTGAAAAAGCCATGATGTGAGGATTAAAAACAAGCAGTGCCATTAGGACAAGCACCGGGAAACGCAGATGATCAGCAAAACCTGATTTAAAATCTAAGATCTTATATCTGGTCTAATTGAAGATCAGGTTTTGCTGAACATTGGTGTTCCCCAAGGATCAGTGCTTGGTCCAGAAAGGTTTAATTGCATTAAGATGCTGTATTTGGGATTCCTGATGCGTAAACATACAGGATCTGATTGTTACGTTACTTAACCATTTTTTTGTACCCAGCTAAAATAATTGATCAAGTGTTGAAAAATGTTATGGTAATGGGGGAAACATGTTTACTTTAAATGTAACTTTTTATTAAATGCTTATTTAGATTTAAAATGTTATGTATAAATAATAAAATGAATGTTTTCTTATTTTTTGATTTTATTTTTTTTTTCTTAATTTTATTCTATAAAATTGGTTATTTAAAGCTTCACTTTTCAACATAGGTATTCAGATTATGTAACAATTTAAATTAGTAAACGTTATGACAAACGTTGTTTTTATCATTATACATGTTAACATTTTACAACCTAAAACATTTCATTTTACTTATTTTTATATGTGATTTGCTTTAAGAATTTCAGTTGGATTTTTGTATTCTTTCCAGTTTGCCCACATTCAGTGAACATGATGGTTTACAAAGAAAAAAAACTTATAAAAGACAAACAAACCTGTTTTTTTGTCCTTCCGCTCAGTTTGTTCTCAGATTTGTCATAATTGGTGCCAGAACTGATTGGTGCACATCTCAGGTCAATTACTGACATACATTCTCATTCTGGGCTTTTGTGACTTCTAAATTGGACAAAAGGCTCAAATTGCACGTTTCTGTTCTTATTCCTGTTTATCTTTGGGAATCATATTTCACTGATCTAAATCAATGCCCCCCGTGTTCACATGGTGTGGCCGTAGCTTCAGATCCTGCTCTCCTGCTGAAGTATGAGTTGTGGAATAAAAGGTCATGTTGTTTCCGCATCAGAGGATCGATGCC
This sequence comes from Paedocypris sp. Pulau Singkep, assembly GCA_017309775.1. NCBI lineage: Eukaryota > Metazoa > Chordata > Actinopteri > Cypriniformes > Paedocypris > Paedocypris sp. Pulau Singkep. The sequence continues at coordinate 887,806 of MU204310.1, forward strand.
GTGGCTGGTCCGGTGCTGAGAACGCTGGAAACTCAAGGTCATTCGCAGCCTCTGCAGCGCCAGCGTTTCTCTAAAGTTCCCCCGGAAACCTAAATCCTCTCATCACTAAATTGAGGGATGGCAGGTTCTCCACTGGATAATCTTATTATTTTGAGGCTCAGATTTTGATTATTGGTCATGATCCATTATGTGCTTGTAGCTTTAAGACACGTGGTAGTTTGTTTGTTTATCGAACAATCAGGAATACTGTTCATGGAAGATTTGTATCCTTTGGTTTAAATTCATAAAGATGCCATGGAATATATCAACTTTATTGGCCTAGTTGCAAGTGACAACACGTAAACTAATAAATATACATACGCTTACACATATTTAAATTTTTTCTTCCCAACAATACATAAGGTTTAACAAAATAAAAAAAAAAACATGTTAATAATTGTAATTTATTATAATTACGTACGTTATAAATAAAAAATTGCAATTAAATTATAATGCCAATATTATAATTTGTTTCAAAAAGTAAAATTTTACACTAGAGAGAATTTTAAGTAACTCAAAAACGTATTATGATGCAACACCAGACAACTATTTACTAAAATCCATCTATCTATTCTCAAATAACCGCTTTTCCATTTCTGGGTCAGGGGAGCTGGAGCCAATCACAGCAAGTCTTAACCTGAAGGCGGGACACATGCACTGTATTTGTGGCCAACCAATCACAGAGCGGGACACACACTCACACCATTGAGCAATTCACCAGATGTTCTGTATGAACTGTGTGAGCAAACCAGCACAAGCCAGAGAAGAACAAACAAACTGACCAGAAAGATTCGAAAACACTCGAGTCTGGACCCATTGATTCTGGCTGCCTGAAACCTATTTGATTGCACAGCACACGGCCTGGGCTCAGACGGCTCTTATCTGGGCTTGGTTTTCCGCCTGACGTCTCTTGTCATCAGCGTCTGAAGGCTTGAGTCATAAAGCAGCTCTCCGCTTCTATGTTTAACCGTAATAAAAAGCATCTCCAGCCGTTGGCGAGGGTTGATGGAGTTGATGAGTCACCACTCGCTCCGGCTCTCATCACTTCTCCTCTCCGCTCTCCTCACACAGGTCCAGTTGGGAGCTTCCGGGACTCCGGGATGGGAAACTCCAGGCCATCAGCGACTCAGACGGCGTCAACTACCCGTGGTACGGCAACACCACCGAGACGTGCACCGTGGTGGGTCCCACCAGGAAAGACACCAAGTTCACCGTCAGCATGAACGACAACTTCTACCCCAGCGTGACGTGGGGCGTCCCGGTGAGCGACAGCAACGTGCCCGCGCTCAGCAGCATCTGGAGGGACCAGAGCTTCACCACGTGGCTGGTGGCCATCAACCAGGCGTCGGGCGAGACCCTGGTGCTGCAGACGCTGCGCTGGCGCATGCGTCTGCACATCCGGGTGGATCCGGACAAGCCGCTGGGTCAGCGGGCACAACTCTGCCAACCCTCGGACCAGGAGCAGCCGCAAGTCCTGGGGAAGAACCAAGCCATCCCTCCCAACGCCATGGTCAAGCCCAACGCCAACGACGCTCAGGTTCTGATGTGGCGGCCCAGGACGGGAGATCCCGTGGTGGTCATCCCCCCGAAACACTGAAGCAGATCCATCCAGTGCAACCATTCTACCTGCGAAACGCCTCGGAATCACTGTGCTGAACGCCATGGCAAACACGCGCTGTTCTGAAGATTCCTCCTACAGCTCAGAAGTTCCTACGCTGACGTCACTGATCAGCTGTTCCTGCGCAAGAGCGTCAAAACAGAATGCTAATATAAATAACTACAAAATATAGTAACATGTTACGATTATCATGTGTACTGTTATGAGTGTCCGTGTTCATTTAGTGCGTTTTTTTATTCATTGATCCAACGCTACAATATCAAAAGTACAGAATGTTTGTACGATCAAGTAGAAGAAACGATAGATATAACAAACTTTTTAACGCTCATGTAGCGCCGAAACTAGAAAAATCTGAGCGGAGAACAGCTGAGCAGTAGTTTTAACGCGCACGCGCAGTGTAGGAACTTCTGAGATGTAGGAAGAATTGTCAGAACAGCGGCTTTGCTTCGTTTTTTTACTGGGGCTTACGAGACTAGGTGTACGTACTAGACTGAAACCGTCACGCTGCCTTACGTTTACATTGCTTCTCCACGCAGACTTCCAGCCTTAATCCCAGCGCGCTGGTCCGGTCCGAGCTGGGAAATCCAGGCGTCCCAGTTTTCTCTTATAAAGGCCAGTCTGACGGGACTCTTCTGCTGGGTCACGTGTGGATCGGAGACTTTTACGCAGTATTTTCAGCGGGATCGCCGGCGTAATATATATTTATGTTTTGTATGTTTAAACCGCGAGCTGCTGAATGTGTAACGGGAGGAACGAGGAGACGAAAGCACTTTCTTCTCATGGCTGTGAATTACACTCCTACTTGAAATCGCTCTTTGTAGCTTCTTAGAGGAAATCTGGATTTATTTAATGTGAGGAAAACAAGACATTCAGGAGGAAATTAAAGGGACACGTAGGCCAACAACACACACACACACACACACACACACACACACACGCACACACACACACACACGCACACACAAGCACAAAATGGAATGCTTTTGAATACCGAACAGGGTGAAGTGGCGACAAGCTCTGCTTAATAAATGTCACCTGAGACTGTTCTCTCATGGCTTTTAATGACTCAACTTCTACAATTTTAATATACGTCTTTGCTACAATACATAAAAACAGCACATCTTCTGTTAGTATTTATTTACAGGTAGTCTATAAACTCTAAAATACTTTATAAAACAAAAGTCTCCAATAGAAACCTGTCCTCGGTGAAATCAAATGTTATTCTATAGATTATACATAATAAAATAATATACAGTATATAATATTATAGCTTTAATATATGTACACACACATCCATCCATCAGACACCTGGCCATCATAATTTTTGTATATATACATATACAAAAATGTATATATACAGCATATGTATATATCAGTCAAAGACGGAAAATATGTTTAGTTGTGCCCAAGATTCTTTATTTTCTAAAATTCTGCATTAAAAAATTTTGCTAAAAAGAATTCAAAGTAAACTTGTAATTTAAGTGAACAAAAAAGTTCCACGCCGTCTAACAGAACCATAAAGATTAAGATGAACAAACCTCCAATTATTTTTTCAAAATATTTTTATAATTACAGAAAAGCCTTTTCAAGTTTTACAAGAACATCGCTGATCAGAAAACAGCACCGTGGAAACAAGTCTTGCATCAAACTCACCGAGCTGAAGGTGGGGCTCTAGATCCTGACCAATCAGGCCTCTGGTTGAGAAGCGGTGGCTTCTGATTGGTGGAAGCCAGTGGTGGACCATGAGGTCTTTTCTGTATTCCAGCACAGTGGTTCTCTGTCAGCAGACCTTCATTTTTCTCCAGTTTGATCAGCGCTAATCCATCACAGACACAACGTGAAGCCCGATTCACTCCAAACATCCACAGCAAATCCTTCCCAATCCTCTTACTGCTGGATTTCAAATCTCAAACCTTTGTATACATTTATTGCTAATCAACAGGGAGCAAATATCACCATAAGAACGGGAATATAATGAAAATATGCGGAATTCTGTAAAGAAAACATTAAATCATTAAGCGGAATTTACTGTCATGTGATCGATTGGCCTGCGCTCTTCATTGTGGACCGAACTCCACAAGGACTAGCGTGGATCCGGTTGGCATTCCCAGGCCTGCATTCATCACTATATTTACACATGGCTGGTGAGCATCTGTCTGCTTCTATATGCAGATATAATGGAGCGTGCTCTTCAGCAACCCAGCAGACGCCGGTGAGGTAAAGCCTTGTGGATGATCGCGAGAAAGACGCCAGGACTGGAAAAGTAAAGCAGGTCAGAGGTCAGAAGACGTTGCTGCGTCGCCACAGACCACATTCTCCAGCTCAGAACAGAAACTCAGCTGGAGCTTCTGAAGTGCTGAGGGGTGGATTACAGTCCAGCCAAAGTCACATTTACACTTTATATTGCAAATCTCCAGACTATATATCGACTTAAAAATCGAAAAAAAAATTGATCGTGCACCAATAATCCAAAAAAAAAAAAAAAAAAAAAGCTTAGAATTTCTGCCAACGTAAACCAGCCCTTAAAACCGAATTTGTTTTTCACACTAACAGCTAAAACTATTGTTGAATGATGTTGTGAAAACAAAACCTGAATGATTAAATGCACCAACTTAAAAACGCAGGAAAGCAGTGAACATTTGGTCTGCGTTTATTTTCAAATGCGTGTTCAAACCAAACTAGCGTCTCGTCCTCCTCCTCAACTCCTCCAGCTGTTGAAGGTTTGAGACGGCGACCTGAGGAAACCAATGTGGTTCAGTGAGAGGAGGACGGGCAGCACGTGGCCTGAGGAACATCACTTACTGGTTGCTGTTGGAGTCGCCAAAACCACCAAAACCTGGTCACAGGAGAAAAAAGAAAAAGAAAAACGTATTGTCTTAGCGATACGGCGACTCACTATGGCAAGCCACATTAACAGTCAAACCTGCAAGTGAACTTCACTAGACACTGCTCACTATTACTAATGTGAAACTGTGTTCTGACAATGTGGCAAACACAGAAAAAGTGTCTTTCACATGACACGAGTCAAATATGCACACGATGTTAACTGCTGGAAAATAACCGTTTTAACTGGAGGCTTAAATGTTCATTCGGCTTGCCACAGACTGCATCTCTCTCGGTTTGTGACTCCATTCGTCAGCTCACCAACACGGTCACATTCCGCTGGATTAACCAAAGACCTCCGACCACTAGCTGTTGTCGTCAACATGTGGTTCAAACATGTAGAAACGTTTCGGACAAACACACGGCCCCATAACCTGGTAAACACGGTAACTGGATCACACCAAAGCAGTGACCTCACAAGTCCTTCTCCTCAGTCATTTCCCCCCTAAACCTAAGGCGCCTCCCAAGCGTGTGAGTGGTCAGACAAGTGGCGATGGGACGGGTGATGGGGGGGCTATTTAAAGAGTCTGGATAAAAGCATCTGACCTCGGCTTCCACGTGCCACGCCATGACTTCTACACTAGTACAGTTCTTCCGCAATTTCATATCGCGAGAACATTTCTTCGCTTAAGATATACCGTATTTACGCGAATATAAGCACCCTGCGAATATATAGAGTAAAACAAGTACGAAAATCATTTCTTATAAATCGGATATTAATAGTCACTTGTTGCGGCGGTTAAAAAAACAAAACCCTAGCTTCTTGTCGTTTCTAGACTACCGCTGCTAGAAAAACGAGCGTACTTGTTTTCATTTCTTTTATTCGCAGGTGTCAAGACGAGTTTAAAACAGGCCACCTGAAGCATCTACGCGCGTTTCTCGTTCGCACCGTTCACTTTAATGTTGTTGTGCTTGAAAAAATGGATACAAAAGTATTAGGAGGGCGAATGTTTTAATTCGCCGGTGTCAAGATAAAACGTAATCAGCGTATTAGTAGCGCGAGGGGAAAAGCGCGCGCGGATGAGAAGTCCGTGGTTTTCGCAGGCGCGGCTGGCGACCGCAGTTTTTAACTGGCCATCGGAAAGATCTAAGTTCAAGTTCAAGTTCATTTGTAAATCACTTTTCTTAGTCCGAGACCAACGCAAAGACGCTAAAAAAGATCTAAACGTGTTCCTCCTTCGCATCGTTCACTTTAACGCTGTGCTTTAACTTTGTGCTTGAAAATTGATAATAAATAATAAGGAAAGACTATATGTTTCCATTTAATTGTGATCGCTCCTTTTAAGAACGGCACGCCTGTCGTGGCTGAGCCGCTGCACTCGCGCCGTCATTACACTCCGGACTTGAAATGTCGAAAAATGAGCGTCTTAAAATACGCAGATTTTTGAAATCGGCGATTATAAGCACCCTTCAAGTTTTTTAGTTTCGAAAAATTGAAAATAGGGGGTGCTTATTTTCGCGTAAATACGGTATTCATCACCGTGAGTTAAATATTGTAACTTTTATTAACACTTCTTAATTACTCTTTATAATAATTCTTTATAAACATTCTTCAAATATTGTAATTACTATCAAAACGCATGTGAGCTCACCTCCAGGAGAACCAAAGCCCGAGAATCCTCCGGCCGGAGCGCCGAACCCCGTGGGCTGCTGGGACAAGTTTCCGAAAGACGGCGCTGGACCCTGATTGGCTAGAGCGCCAAAGGTGGGTTCACTGGCAGGGGCGGCAAACCTGGAGGACGAGACATCTCGGACCATCAGAGACGCTAAACACGGCAGAACAAATGGCAGCAGGATTATTGGGGAGAGCGTCGGGGTCCGGCACAGGTGTGGATGAAGTTACAACAGGCAACAAACACGATTCCAGCGCGGTGACAAAAATACATGCGACCTTTGACCCCAGCAAGGCAGGAAATCTGAAGCATGTGACCCTTCTCTGCCCTGGCTGGAGCGGCGCAGGCGCTTGAAATGTCGGTATTTCCATCTGATATGACATAAATAGCTCAGAGATTGTGAATTCCTCCTGGTGACACTCAAGAAGTGATAATGATGAAAGAGTTAAAAGATGTTTAAGACGATTGAACACTGAGATGAGAAGCTGTTGGAAAGAGGATGGACCACAGAAGCTCAACAATTAATCCTACTATAATCGAAAAGAATAGGCCAAAAACTGTTATATACATAAATGTTTTTATACATAAATATTTCACTACATATTATGGCCGACATGAATAACTGTCACGACGTGTGTCAGTATGAGAGGGCACTGGTGAGCTCTATTCGGGCTATAATCTTAGCTGGTGTGTCTCAGATAATCTGCGTATGATCCAGATCCTCCATCACGGCAGCATTTCACGTGACCAGACAGACTCCTGGTTTTAGTTCTGACTCTCATCATCCTAAACAAGAGCAGCTCCTGAATAACAACAGAGATGCTCACGACAAGCTCAAGTCAATGGGAGCAACACAAATGTTTGAGCTTTTTGCTCCCTGCGTGATGATTGGAATGCAATGCAATCGTTTTGTTTAAAATAAAATACAATAAAATGTCACAAACTGTTTAAAACGTTGCACTGGTCAGAAACGTACGATAAGACAATACGATATAATAATCTATCTATAAAAACCTATTATACCAGCAATTCTTTTAGTCTAAAAAAAATATTTTATCATGCAAAATAAAATTAATGAGGTAAAGATTCCATCAAAAAAAGTTAACACCAGCTTAAAAAAAAATAAAAAAATAAAATATATATATATATATATATATATATATATATATATATATTAGTGTTGTCACGATACTGGAAATAGCAATTCGATACGATACTTGAAAAAAGTATCGATACTCGATACCATTTTCGATACCACAGGGAAATACCGCAACAATTTTAGGGCCTTTATTTTCTTTTTTCGTTATGAAAAAAATACATAACAAGACTGGGACATGAAAATGTGTCTGAATGAGGAATCCCAAGAAAATAAAGTGCATAAATAAATAAAACTGCATTACATTAAAACTTTCCAGAAGAAAAACAAATCTCAACTTAAAAGCTTTATTAAACTATTCA
>MU204310.1:895516-924569 GCA_017309775.1 Paedocypris sp. Pulau Singkep
CGTCATAAATGTTAATTAAATTACCGCGCTTGTGTCTCTGCTGTTTATTTTTGAGAGAAAGGGTGAAATATCCGCGCACTGTTCTGAGTATAATATTTTCTATTTCGGTCGACCGCGCGTATAAGTTGTATTTCACTGCGTTAACGGGGCAAAACGGGACTTCATAACATACGTGTTAATAATGAAAACTGTTACTAACGTCCCGAAATTCGTTCTACACGTCTGTGTCTCGGTTCGCGAGGTGTTTGCGTGATTTAGTATCAGCGCTTGTACAATTCTCCAATAACCACCAACTGCAGAACCGCAGAACACAGTCTGAGACTGCGACAGTCTGGGAACGGAAGTGGGCGTAGCAAGATTTGCCTTATTAGGCATTTTGTACTTCCGTGTTTGCAATTTTTAGTTTTAACCGCACGTTAATAAAGTTATAAACAAGAATGCCTGATTATAACTTTATTAACGTGCGGTTAAAACTTTAAAAATTGCAAACACGGAAGTACAAAATGCCTAATAAGGCAAATCTTGCTCCGCCCACTTCCGTTCCCAGACTGTCGCAGTCTCAGACTGTGTTCTGCGGTTCTGCAGTTGGTGGTTTCTCCAATGATCTGCCGCCGCCATCGGCTTCGTGCGCATGCGCGAAGTTGAAGACCCGGAAGTGCGATTAGTATCGATACTTTTGGATCACAGTATTGTATCGTTTCAGATTTTTCAGTATCGATACTTATCGAAATATCGATACTTTTGACAACACTAATATATATATATATAAATACACTAATCATTTTTATACACTAATAATAAATATTTATACAATTAATTATTTTTTATTTAAAATACTAATTAACTAATTAGCATGACAAATTCATGATTATAAAGTAATTTGCTATATGATAATACAAAATATATCATTGTTTTTAATATGCAATACGAATTGTAACAACTGCACAAGCGCACATGTACAATGTACAATTTCATTATTAAATTAAATTAAATAAAAAAAAATATTTTTTATTAATTAAATTATTAATTAATTTAATTAATTAATTAAAAATGGTTTTTACTTAAATACTTGACATCAATCAAAATAATGGATTCAAAAATGATCTTGCTCAACATAAGAGAACAAAACTAAAGATGACGTTTGATGTGGCTGCAGTGTTGAAGCACTTTTACTGTGATCTTACTGCGCCCGTCAGTGAGGTAAAACTGTTCTAGTGACTGTGATCTTACTGCGCCCGTCAGTGAGGTAAAACTGTTCTAGTGACTGTGATCTTACTGCGCCCGTCAGTGAGGTAAAACTGTTCTAGTGACTGTGATCTTACTGCGCCCGTCAGTGAGGTAAAGCTGTTCTAGTGACTGTGATCTTACTGCGCCCGTCACTGAGGTAAAACTGTTCTAGTGACTTTGGACTGGCTGTGATTTCAGTGCGGACACTGGGATGATTCTGTAGCTCCTCACCCAAATCCTCCCACGTTGGAAGCCGCCGTTCCTTCTCCGAACACCTTCCCGGAAGAGGAGGCCAGTGGACTGCTGAAGGAAGGGGCGTTGGAGAAAGTGGCCGGGCCGCTTCCAAACCCCGGAGAGCCGCCGAAGGAGGGCGGACTTCCGAACACCGGCGCGGTCCCGAAACCACCTGCCGACGGCACCAAGCACGCCACATTAGAGAGGAAGCGGCAGCAGTCGCTCGCTGATCACACTGAAATTACAGACATGCTGAAAGCGAGTGGCTGTGAATAATTCAGTCACGGCATTGGGTTGCATCTTGTGGAGCGTCGACATGAATCGAGTGGCCGTAGATGTGGACTGGGTGGAGAAATGAAACCATCACGCCATGCGAGAACATGTCATTGCTAGAAATGAATCCCGAAGCAAAACGAGCAGCTCTGGACATTCGAATCAACAGCTAAACGTTTAGAGCACTTAATTGGGGTGCACGTCTTCATTTTAATCAGTAATAACCAATATACACAAGGTATATATATTTCACTACGCCACTGGCTACATTGATGCTATTGGCCACTTCCTTCTCGTTCAACGTAAATATGAAGACTGATGAAAGAGAACCAAATGTCACTGACATACATATTTTTTTATACGCCAGCAACGTTTAAAATCAAGTCTAATCAGTCGCCCTACTATAAAATACACAACATATAGATTTCCTGTAGTATTTTTTATCTGTACAATCTATGTATCTTACAGAAGCACAATACAATGTAATGTGTACCGCACATTCGATCTGTGTCGTTGCTTGACTTCTGATGATTCCGTGTTTAAATGTGAGAGAAAAACCACTGCGATGCTAGTTCCCATTTTTCCGGTCGGTTCCGAGAGAAAGTCAGAATCGGATTGCCGCTTCACATTTCCTTTCTTCGGAAAAGCAATGGTGGCAAATGCACGTATGAACTCAACTGTGTCACTTCAATTGAGTGAATCTGTGATTTTCAGAGGAATAAAGGGTGAACTGAACATGCGGTGGCTTGAAAAGAGCTCTAGGTGTGACCCGTGACAGAACACGTTTTATTGGCCGCACAGGGTGTCAATCAAAACACTCCTCCATACTGACAGACACAGAGATGACATTTATTTTTTTTTAATAGCCACGTGATCCGTCCATATTCCAAGTGTAATCGACGTATCACAGAGTCAAACGCTTTGTATTTGAGCATTGTATTGTATTAGCATAGAATCAAATTCTGATGAGATTGAGTGACCTTTAGTTGCTAAAAAAGTCAAATGTATTATTATTATTATTATTGTTATTATACAAACTGCTGCTGCATCTGTGAGATAAGATGTTGAGACTGAAAAACATCTTACGGGTAACAGGACTGAGCAGAATATAATTCAAAAAAATTATATAATTTTAAAAAAGAGACAATTATAAAATAAAACAGTGAAGAACCGTGGCACAAAGCCACAATAATGAGAGTACACAAATAAGTACACTACTGTATTTGACAAATCCGGCAGAACGACACATTACAATTCAGTTTACGCGCAATGAAAAAAAAACCAAAGTAAACTGTGAATAGGTGAGAATCAGCTGCAGACAGGGATTACAGCGTTACATCAGAGGCGCTTTACCTGGTTTGGTGGGTGTTGAGAAGGAGCCAAACCCTTGTGAGGCCACAGAGCCCGCGCCAGTGCTGAAGGAGCCGCCGGGTTTCTGCTCCGCAAACGAACTGCTGCCGAAGCTGAAGGACTTGGCTCCACTGCTCCCGAACAAGTTGTTGGTGGAACCTTCAAAGAACACGAACCAATGACCCACAGCTCAAGGCATCTGCAAGTGTCCCAGTCCAACCTGCAACAGCCTGGCCGAATCCGGCCGAAGCAGAGGCTCCAAAGGGGTTCTTGTTGGCCGCGTCTTCGCTGGGTTTGCCCCCGAGACCACTGAAGAACCCAGAGCCTGAAGAATTCCCAGCGTTCGACCCAAACACACTGCCTGAGGTCTGAGTCTGAAAGGAAAAAGACAGAAATTGTGGTGAAGGACCAAGTTCAAACAGTTTTTTTTATGTAATAAGCTGAAAGTTCTTTTTATTTCTAGAGTTCTTTTCATAAATGTATAGTTTCGTTTTCATAATTGTAAATGTATTTCCTTACATACATTTCTTAAGCTTTTCACAACATTATACGGTTTTACTTTCACATATTTTTTAAACTATCACATAGAACAGAAGATATGCTGAGCTGGTGGTGGACACACACACACACGCGCACGCGCACGCGCACACACACACACACACACACACACGCACACACACACACACACACACACACACACACACACCTACCTGACCGAAAACACTGGGTTGCTGACCGAATCCAGACGAGCCACTGCTGCCGCCAAAAACTGAAAGAGGAACAGACAGGAATTCATGTTTATTTCAGAATCTCATTTTTTTTTAAATTCATTAACACGCATCATGTAGCATTGTATCATTTTGTAATTGTAGCGCATCAATAAGTTACTGTAAGGTAAAGTTTGTTTGTTTTTTTTTACTTAAACATAGAAATTATCTAGAAAATTACAGACTATTTGGATAAGGATGAATTAAAACATGGCTTTATTACCTTTTATATATGTCTGTTATTCAAGATTATTCATCGTCACAGTACGAATACTTTAAGTGGAAGTGAGAAGTGCAGGAGCTTTAAGTGCAGGAATATTAAAACAGTAATCCAGTGCAGAATAATGTACAAAGACTGTACAAAGCTGCATTGAACAGACATTGAATTTTGCTTAAAAATGATTAGTAGATATTGGAGTCCTCAGCAGTTTTTGTGTGTGGAGATCCCCAAAAATTAAAAAAATCCAGGCGGGGAAAACACCTGTCAGCAGAAAGTGGCTGACCAACTATATATAATTACATAAAGTGCCTGGAGTTCTTAGGTAAAGTGTGAAAAGTCCACGTTGTTGCAGACGTTGAAAGTGTGTGAGTGACGTGTTTGGATGGCCTTAAATGACAAAACGTCTAAACGGAAAAAGAAAAAAAGAAAAAAATGGAGGTTTGCTGGATATCAGGAATGAGTGGTTACATTATCTGCCCAATAACCTTTCAGAAACTGTTTAGAATCCTAGACCGAGTGTGAATGGCATTTGTTTCATATTTTGCCGGCCTCTTTTAGGCATTCTGTGGAACTACTAACGTCACACATTGCCGAAAACACACACACACACAAAAAGATAATTGCAATAAAAAAGGTGTTTGTTCGCCTCTTGTGTCTTCTTCTGTAGAAAGATTTTACACAGGACTAAGTGACCATTTATAGTAAACTGCGCACACTTTGTTTAGATTTACAGTAAACAGCACAATTCAATTCAATTAATATTTAAAACGACAAGCGGGTAACGATCGCATCTGTGCTCCTTTCACATCGATAAAACTCTACCTGACGGCTGTCCAAACCCGAATCCCGACGAGGACGACGTCGTGGTATTGCTGCCGAACACGGACCCTTGGGCTGACCCAAAGCCCGAGCTGGGCTGACCAAACACAGGAGCGCTGTTCTGGCCAAAGGGCGCAGTGGAGGAGCTGGCGGCAAACGAAAAGGAACTGGCACTGCTGGTGCTGGTGGAGCCAAACAGACCTCCAGCACCAGTGGAGACGGCAGTGCTGGCAGCTCCAGACGACTGGCCAAAGCCCGATGAGCCACTGGGTGGAGCAAAGAGGAAGCCACTCGCCGAGCCAGAAGACGCCGGCTGGCCAAACGCGGTACTGGGAGTTTGTCCGAACACGGATCCTCCAAAGCCAGCGGTGGTGGTGGTGTTAGCACCGAACGAGGTGGTTCCAAAAGCTGTGGTTGCTGTTGTTGCTGGAGCAGCAGAAGGTTTGCAGAACACGGAGGTGGGAGCTGTGCTGGACGGTGGAGCAGAAGCAGCAGTGCTGACAAACGCGCTGAGGTTCATCGCTCCGGTGTCGGGAGCACTCACGGGTGGAGCGAAAATCGAACCCGGCACGTCTGAGAGCGGAGCTGCGGGTGATGAAGGAGCGGGAGCGGAGGCTGGAAGATCTGCTTGTGGTTTTGGAGGCTGGGAGGAGGCCGGGGCATCAGCGGGCGAGCTGGTGGATGCAGTGAACGCCAGTGGGACTGCTGGAGGAACTGCGGGAGGAGATGGAGGTTTGGTGCTGGGCTCTGCACGGGGAGCTTCTTCACTCGCTGAGGCGTCTGCTGGAGATGCTTCAGGAGACGGATCAGCTGCAGGCTCCTGCTCTTCAGCAGCAGCGGTTGACTGGGACGGTGAAGGCGTCTCAAGCTGTGGTGGATTGTCTGGGACGGGGGTGATCTCTGGTAATGGTGCTTGAAGAAAACTGCTGAAGGAGGTGGAGGCTGGTGGAAACGTGGCTGGCGATGAAAAGGTAGGTTTCGTTGAGGAAGTGGCTTCCTCTGGAGGTTTGAAGGAGAAGGCAAACGTGCTGGCTCCTTGCGGCAAAGCCTTCGGAGCTTCTGTGGAAGCGCCTGCAGGGTCGGAACTCTTACTGGGTGCAGCACCAAACGCAAACCCAGTGGAGCCAGTTGCGGCAGCAGCTGCAAAACTGAAACTTAAAGCGGCCTTGGGGGCTTCCTTTGCGTCTTTACTCTGGCAAACTCGAAGGCCAGAAAAGCTTCCCAGAGTGTCTCCAGTGCCGCCCTGGGGTTTGGGGGCTTGTGGGGGTTTGGGCGTGTCAGGAATGGAGGGCGTTGTTGGTGGAGAGGAGCCAGTGCCCAGTCCAGGAGACGCAGGTTTGGGGGCAAATGAAAATGTCTCTTCACTCTCTCCCTGTCCGAGGGGCATTTTTGGAGGTCCGAAGGAGAACTTTCCTGGCACACTGGTACTTTTAGCTGGAAACAAAACATTGATGACAAACAATGGTTTTATTAGCAATATACGAAAAACTGCGTACATGAAAAATGTCCAACTACCGTATTTCAGACAATAAGCGCACTTAAAATCCTTTTATTAGTTTTTACTGTGTTTTATATTCTTATAAAACACAGTGCTCTGTGTGTTAATAAAGGCTTGCCGTAGATTCCCAGACAAATCTCTGTCACTATTGATCTCGACATCTCAACAGCGTAGTCAAGCCGATTTAAAGCAAATACAATTCAGAGCTCATTCTGGGCGGATTACCCCCAACAGAATTGAAAACTAAATTGAAAAAGTCTTTATTAGCTAGATATTGTTTAGTTGTGTAAAGGCAACGGAATTATCACTGTTCTGATAATGACATATAATATATATAAAAATATAAAAATATAAAAAAGAAAAAAAGCTTTTTGATTGGAAACGTGAAATTTGTTAAGTTACTGTAAGCACACTTAAGGCAGATTGCTTTCAAAGGTTCTGCTTCATGCACTTTATAACCTTATGAGTGGAAAAAGATTAAACAATTAGACGATTATGATTATATATGGTGTGTGCGTTATTTACACACAAGGCGTCGGATTATAATGATTAGAAAAGATGTTTGTTTGTGGTGTGCCGTATATAATCTGAAAAGTATGATAAATCTAGACATCAAGTAAGTCATTGAATACCGTATCCACTGAAAACACAACGATATTGATGATACCTTGCGTGCTGCTCGTCTCCTGTGATGGAGAGCCACTCATGAAGCCGAACCCTGCTGACCTGTGTAGGGACATATTCGAGAAACAATCCTCACTCGCACAGGACATTGAGGAAATGCTTATTAACTCACGTGGTTGAAAATGAAAAGCCCTTTGAGCTCGTGTCAGCGGCTGATGTAGATGTTCCTGGATCGGGTTTTGCTGCACAAACATTCAATTTTAATAAACATCTGCAGCTACAAGAAAGTCATCAGAAAAAATAAATGTAACGGTGTACTTGTATGGAATTGTGGGTATTTATTCATTATCAGGAAAGTATTAATCAGACATGACCGCTACTTGGTAATGGTTCTGTGAACATCTTCAACAACAGAAAATATTCTGTATCCCGGCATCATGTCTTGGTTTTGATTTTTGACTTAAATTTGATTTCCACAGCTCAACAGGACTTCAGGCTCTTTATGGGTTTTCAGCAACATTAATTAATACATAATAAACCATAAACAGTTTTCACAGAAGGAGAAAAACGTAACTATTAACAAGTTTCTAAACTACATGAATTACAGTGTCGGGTAATCATGTGTCCATGGGTAAAGTATAAATTAACAATGAACCAGTTTATTCATCAGCTTAATAATTAGATGTACACCAACAAATGTGTTACTGAGTATCGGTCATACATAATCAATAGGTTGTTGATAATGAAAAAAAGTTATAATTCATAGTTAGTTTATGCTAATTAAAGGTGTAGTTATTATAAAGCGCCACCGAACTGTGATCTGGCTGTTTCTCCTGGGCAATTCCGCTCCGAAAAGCACAACATTTTTAGGACAATTGTGGCCCAGTGGAAGAAAGTCAGACTTGCAACCTAAAGGCCTGGTGTTCTTGATCAAGAACTTTGTGCATGAAGTGTGTGTGTGTTCCACTGGACATTTATGAATGTGTAGCGAAGGTCTCTGTGGAGCGTGATTAGTGACTCTACATTATGACGTGTTCTTGACGTGTGTCGAGGAGACCACCAGTGCTTACCGAACACAAATCCAGCGGCTGAGGTGCTGGCCGGAACGGACTGCGGTGTGGAATTCTTCAGCGTTCCTTGAAAGCAACTCTGCTTGATAGTAAACACAAACCAACAGACGAATGTGAAGATGAGCACTGTGTGTGACTGCATTGTGAGAGGAGACAAGACTCACTTTATTGGCCTCCATTGTGGCAAGAACCTGCTGAACCACCTGAGCCACTGGTGCAGTTACAGATGAGCTAGAAAACAGAGAAGACGTCCATCAGGAACTCAATAAACCACTCTCAGATTACCTCGTTTTGTTTTACTCATGGCAGTAATTGAGAAATTAAAAAGTAAACTGTTACAGTCTTCACTGTATTTTCAAATAAATGAGACGGCTACAATTCGCAAGTAATGAATTCCAAGTAATTTATTACTCCCCACGTTAAGATGAACTTATCTTCTCTCGCAGACACGACTGACGCTGAAGTTTGGTTATGTGCTGCTGCCAAAGTGAGGAGGCTGTTAATTACTCTTCCTTGTAAGTTGCTTTTTAAGAGGGTGAGAAAATGTTTCATAGCTTAAACTGAAAGGCGACAATTGAGGTTTCCATATACTGCATCAAAGAAAAAGATATTTGCGGGAGCCTTATCCCACGTATAGTTTGTATGTGACAAAATATACTCAATGTAGTCAAGTAGAGAGTAAAATGTTGCTCATGTTATATGATACAGATTATAAGTACAAAGTATCTTAAAACACTTAAAGTACCGTAACAAAGTCTATTTACTTAAGTACTTTCATGATGAAAGGTTTCATGCCGTTGTGGCTCTTTTAAGTTGAGTTTCAGATTCAAAACTCTTAATATGGGATGTTTAGTTAAAGACAGAGTCTGTGTGGACGACGAGCAGACGGGATCTTTTCGGATTGTAACTAGTCGTGTAGTTTGACAGGCAGAAGCATCCGGTGACTCCAGCTGGGAAACAATTTCTGCTGGACGTCCCGGGCACGCGACCTCCTCACAGTCAGCTGACCTTAAGACAAGACAAACGAGCTGCGGTCCGTCTCTACACTCATTGTGTGTTTGTGTATGACGCCTTGGGCTCAGCAGCTCCAGTGTTAATAATGCATGTGTCTGGGCTAAAGTTGCACGGGACATCGGGACCTTTAGCGCACTCACTCACACACACACACACACACACATCAACTCTTGGTTATGTAATCAACAAATTACGCACTACAGACAGGAAAAGTTGTCAAGCATCTCCAGACACAGATTGACACAAACCTTGAGCTACGCTGACCAGGAACCTAAATAACTCAATTTGCTGTGCTAAAATATAAGTGAAGAACAGATGTTGTGAGTGTGGTCATGTGACCATCCAGACAACACAACTGCTGGTTAATGAAAATTGAAGGAATCAGAGTTTAATCTGTAATCTTTCCGGGCCGCTTAGTGCTGGCGTGATGCTGTTTTTAGGAAGGTTTAATTGTGGTCTGGACATGTGAAAGGTTGAAACAGGATGTGATGCCCTCTGGCTGTACTCACAGTCTACAACACACACATGACCTCATTTTAGCTAGAGAGAGAGTTACTTTACCAACAGGGAATTACTCCGTGTGATACAGAGCGGACAAGCATCAGCAGACTGCCGGCGTCATTTAATGTGTTAATAACCGAACCACTAAACCATCAAATACTTTAATCAAATACAACCACGCAGATAAATAAAATAGACCAGGAAAGATATTTATAAAGGCATTGGCACTACATGAATAAATCTTCTTCATAGTACGTCACAGGTAGATACAGTACTGTACATCTGCAATGTCTTAAAATGTTCACCACAAAAAAATGTAATTTTCTTTGGTCCAAAAAAAAAAAAAAAAATCACAAAAAAGATTGTGAAACCTGGGAGGGCCTGAATTACCCGTAAAGCTGACTCTCACTTCTCACTTCCCATAGTGCGCAACTGTGTGAAGCAGACGGTTCTGGGAAGGCTGGGGGAGTCTTACCTGATGATGGTGGAAACGGGGATCGGCGGAACTCTATCCTTTTCCATCAGTTCCTGGACATTCACCACCTGAGGAACCGTCTTCAGCGTGGACTCCGTTAGAGAGGCTCCTGAAAATACAAAACACGAAAATGATCAATGATGCATTTTGAAATTTTTGTGCATTAGCACAGAGAGTGTAACAATGTTTTTTCATGACAGCAGAAGTTTGAATTTGCTGCCCCCTTGTGCACGCTCTGGTGCTCTGCAGCGTTTGAATCACCTGCTTTCTGATTGGTCGTGTGTCGGCTGAGAGCAGCTCTTCCTGCTGCCTGAGGAGCGGAAATGTTGGTGGGTGTGGCCTTCTCTGTGGGAGGGGCTCCGTGTTTGACGGTTTTTGTGGCCAAAGCTGTGCTATCTGCACCATCCAAGTTTGCTTTGAGAGCTGCACAAACGACAACATTAATTCACTTTGAAGAACGTCACTTCCCATTACTCCGACTCACTTGGACTGCTGAAAGGACTGTGTGCATTCTGAACTCGGCTGAACGAACTGGTCTGCAGGTTGAAGCCCGGCTGTATGGAAGGCGTTCTCACTACTGTGGGGTGTCGCGGAACAGAGGGTGCCAGCACTGGGAAGGCTGCGGGCTCCTCCTCCTCTTCCTCAGGCAAGGCATCCTCAGACTCCAGAGGCTGGGAAAGCGAGGAGCTGGAGCTCACCTCATCCATATCCTCAAAGAAGCGAGGAGAGAGGAAAGCGGAGCGAGAAAGGTTGCCTGAAACGAAAAGTTAGGAAGAGGTGAAGATCTTCCAGAGTTTCGTGAAGGTTTCCACAAGAGCTGGCTGATCACATACCAGGGGCCGTTGATCGCATTGGTGGAGTGGGTCTCTTGGACAGGAAGTTCCTCAAGCGCGTCTGTTTGGCTGGAGTCATTTTAGCTGCACACGGTAAATTCCGAAAAGTTCAGACCAAGGATGTACTGACTTCACTATTTGTAACTCTTGAGAACTCATTATTCATTTTCAGCACCGACAATTTCTGAAGCCGTTCCAAATTTGGTCTAAAACATTTAAAGCATTTAACCAATCAAATTTCGTCCCCGTCCATGTATGCGGTTTTGACACCGTGTTTCAAATGTGTTGAATTTGAAATGTCCACATGAAACACATTTTCCTCCAAAAATGCAGATGTTTTGCTGTTGAACAAACAGTGCCTTGCTGTTGACAGCAATCAGATGCATTGCTTTGACTTTCAGTGTTTGTTCCCTTTTTTCAACACATTGTAGCTACACGACTTACCATCAGCGCGGGAGCAGCTCTTTAAACTCTTTAGACCATATTTATACAGTTTTTCTGTTTTAGGATGTATTAGGATTTCTGTAAAAGTTGCTTTTACAAAAAAAATGTGTGTCAATTGCCCAAATGTTGAGTATGCGCTAGTAGTGTTTTCAAAAATATCAATACTGAAAAATCTGAAATACTCTGACCCAAAACTATCTATACTACCCGCGCTTCCAGGTCCTCACCTTCACGAATGCCCATGATAAATATTGAGTGCAGTGCAGTTGACTCGAGGCAAATGAGCACGAGAAGCCGGTGGAAGCGAGAAGATCAATTCCATATGCGGCTACGAAAATCGCGCCAACGTACCGAGAAGCAGACTTGTAAAAAGTTAGAAACCGTTATCATTATCAAGTGTTTGGAAGTCCCGCTTTGCCCCGTTAACGCGGGGAAATACATTCCGCCTCCGACTGAGAAACGTCAGACCAACACATCAGACAAAAGATCAAAAATACACATGTCAATTGCCCACATGTTGAGTTTGCGCTACATGATATTTGTATTTACATGAAACACACACAACAGGCTCTAGTGTCTTACTTTCTGACGACAGCTTTTTCACATCATCAGCCATCTTGACTGTTTGTCTGTGGTGAAAGGAACTTACGGGTTATTTTGGCAGGGTTTCTGGGGGCGGTTTCAAGGCTAGCCTTCAGAAGAGCTTTCCTCAAAGACTCGAGTTCACTGTCCACACTAGAAAACACACAAGCGTGGCAGTGAATATTCAGATGTCCTCCAGAAGCTGACCAAACGAGGATGATCAAACCTGCTGTCTGACGGCGTAGATGCTGTGCGGCTGTGTAAACCTGACGGCTGCTTGTAGAGCTTCAGATTCTGCATGTCACTGGTCATGCGGTCCAGGCGCAGTTTCAGATGTTTAATGATGGCTTGGTGATTGGACAGTGTCGCATAAAGAGTCTCTCTTCCGGGGACGTTCATGAACCTAAGAGAGAAGAACAGCATTCAGCCTGAGAGCAAATTCCCAAACAACAGTCCCAATCAACCTCTGCTTTCGCTTCTTCTCCAAGTGCTTCTCCCACTCAAGGTCTAAGACGTCGTTTACTTCCTCCAAAGAAAACTTGACATACTGGTAGAGTCTGCGGATTTCCTGTGGAGGGAGCAAGACGTTGGAGGAAGAAAAAGGCCACAAGTTGGGTTTTCAGTGGTGACGGCACCTTGAGCTGCTCTTCTCTGCGCGGGTCCAGAGGCTTTTTAGACAGCAGCATCTGATAGTCCTTATCTCGGCTCAGGTCACTCTGAGCTCTGGCCTCCTCGGCTCCAGCAAAGCCCTCCAGAAGGCTGGTCTTCAGCGTGCTAATGTCGCAGTGCAGAGACTACGGGGCAAAGACACATTCAGTGATGTCCAACGGAGGACACTCGCTCATCTGTGTGCGTTTGCGAGAGAGAACGACACCTCAGTGGTTTCTTTCAGGTCCTGTGCAAACAAATTCATATTCTCGGATTCCTTCCTCAGGTCTCTCGAGTCCTCTGTGCTGCCCACCCTGAAGTCTGCAGTCCTACAGCGAATCTTAAGGTCATCCAGCTCCTTCTGGAAGTGTCCGATCTGAGAGGAACAAGATAATACTTGGGTAAACAGCATCAGTGTTGAGTGTTAACCACCTCGAACTAAAGTAATTATTACTTCTTCCATTATTCCTGCCATGATGGGGTCCTGGTCTTTTTTCTGCTGTGATTGTTTTACGGCAACATTCTGAAATAAAGTTCACACACCAGTTTGTTTGAAAAATGTTGAGCACTAGCCAAGTCAATTGTTTTTTTAATTGAGCCAGTATTACCAAGTCAATAGTACGCCAAGTAACCCACAGATTGCAATGGTGCTCATAAATCACATCCCTTAAATGTTCCCCATGACCCAAAAATCACCTTTGCATGACGTCAATTTGTAGACATTCTTGTTGGGAACCTTTTTACAAAATCTACAAGTTTCTACGGATCGGCTCATCGTGATACCTGCGCAGAGGGAGCGGGTGGAGTGGAGGCTGCGGGAGGGTCGCTGCTCTGAACGGGCCGTGCGGTCACTGAAACACAAGTGGGAGCTCAGCTGATGTCTTTTCCCATGGAGGAGAGTGTTCAGCACGTACCTGCAGGTCTGCCGAGGTTGGGCACAGCAATCGTCTGGCTGGTGGACTCCACTGGCACTGAGGGCTTTGGGGTGGAGGTGAAAGAAAACGCCTGGGCGGTGGTGGAGGCCGCCGGCACGGCATCAACGGCTGAGAACCTGCAAGAAAATGCACCTCAGACGTGATCTTCTCGCTCCACGTGGCAGAGAATCGTTCACGTCACCTGTCTGCGAGGTTCATTCTGACGGCAGGAGTGGCCGGCTCTGCAGGAGTGTTGGAGCCATTTGTGATGGGAGAGGCTGTGGGCTGAAGCAGAGGAGTGGAAGCCGGAGCGCTGTTGCTCTCCTTGACTGATGGGGTGCCAAACGTTAAACCACCAAACGAAGGTTTATTCAAGTTGAAGGAAAAGCCCTGGGCTGCGGTTCCAGCCGAGCTCAGAGTGGGGAGAGAGAACGAGCCACCAGCAGAAGAGATGGAAAGGGGCAGGGCTGAAGAAGCAGGAGGCGGAGCCATGCTTTTGGCTGTGAAAGGTAGACTGGCTGTTGGTGGGGCTGTGTTAGAGAACGCCGAGAAAGATGGGAAGGCGGAAGAGAGAGGAGCTGATGTTGCCTCTGGAACGAGCAACCAAAAACATTTCAGGACACTAAACCACGTTCCAGTGAGTGAAAACAAACAGTCTAAACATAAAATGTGAATTTTAAATGTTAAAACGATTAGCACAAACTTAGAGGTTGATATACAGGTTCTTTTAAAAACAAATTAGCATATTGTGATGAAGTTAATTATTTTCTGTAATGTACTGATAGACATTAGACTTTTATATATTTTAGATTAATTACAACTGAAAGTAGTTCAAGCCTTTTATTGTTTTATCATTGATGATTTATCATTGACAAAATCTCAAAAAATGTGCATATTTAATCCGACCAAGAAAAGAAAAGTTTTTAAAAGCCTGAGGAATATTTTGCAGGTGTTTAGAGGTAATTAGCCGATTCAGATGATTGGGTTATTAGCTCGTTAACAGAACCTTTTCATAATATGCTAATTGTTTGAGATTTTTGTGAAGGGATTTGGGGTTTTCATGATATGTATGCCAAAGTCATCAATATTAAAACAATAAAAGGCTTGAACTACTTTCAGTTGTGTGCAACGAATCTAAAATACATGAAAGTCTAAAGTTTATCAGTACATTACAGAAAATAATAAACTTATTATGAATTATCACAATATGCTCATTTTTTTTTACAAGGACCTGTAGATGCTCAAGCACTTCTTCTGGCCTCTTGGATCTTACTGGGTGCCGGTGTTTCCTCCCTGAGACCCGGAACTCTCTCTCCATCAGTCGGCAGCGGTGAGGCAGACACAGTCAACCGTTTCACGCCTGGATTGAGGTTGAGTAAAGAGAAGGGGCACAGAACTCCATCAGTAGACAGCAGCATGAGTGTTGGGGATGAAGGAAGCTTCTTCTCGTCACCTAAAAAAACAAACACATACATTAAAAAATGTCCCGCATTTCCGCAAATATAAGCATGTTTTTTTTCAGCCCTGGGTGCTTGTATCTGTATCATTTCAAATAGGCTCATAAAAAATGTCAAGTCAGGAGCAATAAAAATTAATGGAAACTCTTAGTCTTTAGAAATATTAACCGTTTCTATTACGTGGAGGAGCAGAACTGATTAGAGGCTTGGTCAGATGATTGTGCTCGCATCACATAACGGAGTTTCTTTACTAGCGGTGAAAGAAACCAGCACTGCGTTTACTGATGTAACCACGGAAACACACAAAACAATATATTTTTTTTTACTATACACACCATTAATTATGTATTCAAGTAAAACTACATTTAGATACATCAATATAGGAGCAAGGAACGCTGCTACGCCTGTTACTGATGCTTTGGTTCATCTTATCCCGACGCCTGTGATTGTAAAAAAAAAGAATACAAAAGAATCACACTTGATTTTTCCTCGATCTTGAGATGCAGCTGATCTTTTCTGAGCCTTTGGTTTTTAGCAACATGCTCCAAGCTCTTCTTTTCGATTGTCATGTTTCGAGGAAGATCCAAAAACACTGGTGTCTGGTCTGGCTGCATTTCTAACTCTGGCCGAAAGGATTATAGCGCCTCCCGAGGGCGTATCGTGAACTTGTGGAATTAGTTTTTTTCCATAAAATGCTTGAGCAGTTTTGACATGGACTTGATCGCTTGGAAAGTAAAGTTATTTTTAAGATTGTACCCAGAAATGCTACGTTTCCATCTCATATCTCAAATGTTGGCAATAGATAATATTCTCGCTCTCTAAAATATATCTATGAATCAATACATATGTGTAGTACTCATAAACAGTGCATTATAAATATATAAGCTACATGTTTACACACACGGGCATATGCAATTATATAATTAAAACAGCATTATAATTGTATAGAGTTGTTTATACAATGTGTCATTCTGGACACTATTCTAAATCAATCCAAATAAAAAATTAATTTGAACACTTTTTCAAATTAGGTGGGAAAAGTAGGAAATAAGAACAGCTAAAAGCTGAGGTGGTGGATTACAGTCACATGGCCTTGGGGATTGTTCTACATGGAGGAACTAACAGTGTGTTCAGCAGCTCTTACTCAGCAGCATTTCCTCCTGACTGGTGTAATCGATGGCCACGCCCACAGGAAGTGTGTCCTCGCTGTTGTCTGTGATGGGAAGCGCTGCTCTACTTGCTTCCTCCAGCATCCACAGCTCCCAGCTCACCTGCCAGCGGAACAACATCAGAATCAAGTCACAATGGGACGAGGGGCTGAGATGATGTTGGTGGGCAGAGTGGTCACCTTGTCCTCGGTTTTGGCGATGACGCCGACCTCTAAAGAAGCAGCTGACGCAGCCAACACAAGATCCCTGCAAAATACAAACAACAATGCAAGAATTGTGTGTGTGCGTGTGTGCAGCTGCGATGTCTGTGTAAAGCGCCTTTAAGAGCATCAGTCACGGAACCGTAAAGAAAAATAGTTTCTGCTCATTTTTGTTTTATTTAAAGTGTGTTTTTGATGGTAAATGTTATGACGCTTTCGGTGTCTGATTTCACGCAATGTTTGATTCACAGACTCACGCTCTCTCTCTCTCCCCCTCGCACTAGTGAGAATGAAAGCTGTAATCAAGGTCTGATTGAGGTGCAGAAGTTGGAAGCATGAACACCTTTACAGTGTGTCCCCGGTCGAGCAGAACCCGTGGGAAAGCACAAGTTGATGAAAAATCAAATGAAAGAGCAAAAATAAAGCTTTGGCGCACACGTCTTTATGCCCCTTTCCCATGCCGAGTGTGAAAATTTGGACTGAAAAATTAAGGTCTGCTAAAATGTCACATCCATTTCCCCCCAATACCGTGATACCAGTTTAATACTAATACCATTTTCTGGACACTAGAAAATATTGTGATAACTTTTTAATTCATACCGCCCACTCCTAACTCAAAGTAATACTTACAATTATGTTTAAACAACATTCCCATGTATTTTAGAGGGGGTGTCATGGTTTTAGTGACGTATTGTGCTTGTCTAAACGGGCTAGACTTGCGTTGTGGCTCTAAACGGTCGCCAGTAAATGTTGGAGCCGTTAAAGTTTAAACACAGCAGAGCATTGAACACCAGACTAACCAGTCCTCAATGTGACACAGGTAATAGTAATGCTCCCGCTCCACACAGTTGCCATACAACAGGTCATTGAAGTTCAGATAGCAT
Organism: Paedocypris sp. Pulau Singkep; assembly: GCA_017309775.1. Taxonomy (NCBI): domain Eukaryota; kingdom Metazoa; phylum Chordata; class Actinopteri; order Cypriniformes; genus Paedocypris; species Paedocypris sp. Pulau Singkep. The sequence continues at coordinate 912,720 of MU204310.1, forward strand.
TCACTTTTCTTCTCCTCTTTTTTCTGAAACACAGAGTGACACCATCATCAGCACTGGTTATGGCGTGGACACGTGCGCTAGTGGCAGACGCGAGACTCACAGGAAGCGTCACCACCACCAGCTGTGGCGCCGTCTCCAGACTCCCGTCAGCGGCGGCGTACGCGACAGCGAAGCTGTATGTGCTCAACCACAACACTTCCAGCACTGCAGAACACACACACACGCACGTCAGACTAAACCTTCTGAAGGCAGGCGATGAATCTGAACTCTTCTACCTTTCACAGGGTTGTCTTGACTGTAGAATCTGGGACACGGTATCACTTTTTTGGGCTGCAGTGTCTGTTGCGCACACACAGAAAATGGTGAATGTGTGACGTGCGAACAGGAAAGAGCAGGGTGACACTTACCGGAGTGAACTGGACCACTGTGGCGTCCTGCTTTCCAGCCGACACTTGCTTCCCTTTGGGACTCCAACAAACTACACAAGTACAGAGAGGGAGAAAATGCTTTAGCCAGCAGCGAGTTAGAGACTCCAGTTTGAGGAGTCAATAATACCATCATGTATAAACATCGAGCTCTCTGCTGTATATTATTATTACCAATGTATATATTAAGCAACGCGCAATGCACTGCATAACAATTGTACAATTTCGTGTGGAGAATATAAATGACAATCTAGCAAAACGAAACATGCCAAATCAAAAGATTGCCAAACGGCTACAAATTCCTGTAAGTTGCCACAGCCAAATACGGCATTAAGGTGACACGGCGTCACCACGGCACTACAGCAGCAGACACTGACCGCTTGTGATTCCCTCCGACGCCGGAAGTTCAGCGACCACAGCGACTGAGCTCTGAACATCCAGGACCATCATCCGCCCGTCAGAAAGACACAGGGCCAGGCGGGTCGCGTCCACCGGACTCCACTTGAGATCCTGGACACGAGTGCTAGATGCTCCTGCGGGTCTGAGAGAGGCGAACGGTCGTTTCTCCCGTGCATTCTGTGGGAACAAATACACACACACAAACCCCTGTGATGCACAGCAAAGACCAGAAAGCTCAACCGGACATGCTGCAATTGCACAAACCTCATTGAAGAAGGTTCGGACGTCGTAAAAGTCCAGGCTGAGAGCGACGCCGCGGGACGTGCCGCACACAGAGAGAGTCAGTTCATCGCTGCTCAGCGACAGATGATGGACGGCCGTGTCCAGGGTCAGTGTGAGAATACTGGAGCAGTCCACTGAGAGAACAGCAGACCGTGTCGGACGGATCAAGCCTCATGTAACCCAAGGTACCATGTCATTTTACTTAGTTTGATGTGCTGGAGGATTAAACGACTGTTTTTACACTTTTGGTCGGTCTCATTCATTCATGCTTGTGGTAAGAAAAGGCTCGTTTCGTGTCGGAAAAACTCGAGACGAAATCTTTGCCACGACACATTTTGTTACTCGGCATTTTTGTTATCTAGGACATCGGTTAGACAGGGTACCACTCTTTTTATATAGTAGAAGATGAATTAATATGTATGTGCTTCTTTACATGTCATATGTGGTATTTGCTGGTTTCATATTGATGTGCTTCTAAAAGAAGCAGCAATAGTACGAGGTCATGTGACACAGGGGCAGCCAATCAGGAGCTTCCCTGGACAGTTTCCTCTGTGGCATGGTTGTTTTGAAGATGGCAGCATATTTCTTCCGTTTCAAGCACTAGAATCACTCGCGAAAGAGTGCCAAGTTGTTTCGTCCTGGTCTTTGCTATTGGTGTGGGAAGAATACCTGTTCTTTACCTCATTGAATTGTGAAAACAAGTGAGTAAAACTTTTTTAGCTAGCGCAACGTGCCAACAACCGAGTCTCTGTTTTCTCAAAAGTCTCAACAACCGAGTCTCTATTTTCTCAAAAGTCTCAACAACTGAGTCTCTATTTTCTCAAAAGTCTCAACAACTGAGTCTCTATTTTCTCAATAGTCTCAACAACTGAGTCTCTATTTTCTGCCGCAGTTGATGACTGAGTTCTGACTTCATCTGGCAATAGAACTGGTGCGATCACTAATGTTAACTTTCATTTCAAGCAAACGTGTACCTTGCTAAAGCTAACGTAAAAGGAGTTTGTGATATGTTAATTACAGGAGAAATTGTTCAAATGAGTTTCATACACACAAGCATAAAGAATAAAAGATGTTCTATCTATTTTTTGTTTGTTAATATTAAGTGAGCAGGTGTTGTGATGCTAAAAGATTTGTACAATTGTGCGTCACTTGTTTATTTATTGTGATTTTTGTGAATTTGTGATTTCAATTTTGTTTTGGCCTTTGTTAGGCCAGGGATGTTTTTTTCCGGATTAAGGACCACATCAACAATCGAACAATTAATATAATTGTCTCCAGTAGCGAATCGATTTCTAATCTACTCGTCCACTAAATTAAACACAGATACTAGCTAAAGTTCAAGAATGTATATAGACATACATATCTAGTGCTTTACTTAGTTCCAGACCAACGCAAAGTCGCTACCATCACAGACTAGAACCGTCTATCCTGTCCCTCTCAGCTCTGTCTCTAAATCAGAGCAAGGTTCCACTCACCTATGTCATTAGGGTTCCCGCTCAGACATCCGGCTGCGATGATGTCTTTGGTCCTAAAGACTTTGAGGGTGTGGTCTCTGACGGCAAAGGTCAGGCTGTACCTGTTGGAGAGGGCCAGCAGACTGCAGCGCTCTCTAGGCAACACTGCGCACGGCTCAAACACACGGATCTTCTTCATCTGACGGAAGTGGAAATCCTGAAACCATAGAACAGAGCAAAAGATGAAAAGGTGAAGGAGATACGTAGATGAAGGTCTCACACAAGTGGACGGTTCGTGCGTAAGTCAATACTAAGATAAAAGACTATATTATTACTGTTTTTTCAAATGGAGACTGTAAAAAAAACTTTACGACACAATGACAGCAACTCAGTAAGAAAACTACCCAAGTGTGAAAAACTGGACATTGAAATAATCTTGTATATTATTTTACTGAAATGCAGTCAGTGATTCTGGCTAAAATTATTGTCATTTTTTTGCAGTAACCGCCATCCAAAAATGGAAACAGCACATACGTAAGAACGATGAAAACATTAGCTAGTTTTAATATCCTATTTCTAATTTTGAAACAAAACAAACTTGCATCCAATTTATTTTCTTTACACATGGGAATTATGCCGTTTAATAATATATTAAATATGTTTATGTAAAGTAATAAATTAATGCTTGTGTACGTACACACACACACACACACACAGAACACTTTTACATATAGTTAAATAGGTTTTGTGATTATCCTTAATTTGCCTTGCGCTCGTGAGTCGTAATTTACTATTTTAACTCATCATCACAATCGAAACGGATTAAGAATGATCTTTATGCAGAAAGTTTAAATATCCTTTTTTGATTCTTCAGCAATTAAACGAACTAATTAGGACAACAACTGAAACATAATAAATCCGTCCTAATATCCGAATAGGTCTTCAGGCAGCATGTGTCGCACCTTCATTTCCCTTTCTGGAAACGAGTCCAGATCGTCTCCCATCTTCACAGACGGAAAATCCCGGCGTTCGGAAGCGAAAAAGTACACAGACGTTTACGAAGAAAAGAAATATGGAACAGACAACATATGAAGAGTTATTCCGCTCTACTCAAACTCTCCATGTTAGCTTGAAAACCGCGACTTTCACGGGAAATGACGCGTTTACAAACGGAAGTGTCATTCTGGCGAACGCTGTCAGTGCCCTCTACCGGCTGAACGACAAAGAGCAGGAACGTCATCAAACGTACAATTTCGCGAATACGAACGTTTCAACGTTTTTCAATTATTTTGGACTTTCTTTGGCTACAAAAAAAAAAATGAAAATAAACGCTGCGATTGAATCAGATTCACATACACGTGTACTTAAAACAAAAACCATACGGTGATCAGGAAATTGACAGGGAATCAGATTTAATTAAAAAGATTCATATAAACCCATGACTTTCAAACGTTTCACCAAGATCCAGTATCTGGTAAAGAATTGATAGTTGGTGAAAATGTGTGAGGACTAATCATTCAGTCTGACCGTTTTTAAACTGAAATACACTAGATGCAAATTATAGATTTTTGAGAGAGTCTGTGGGCCAGTGAAAATACGAATAATTTTAATATCCTTTAATTAATTTTAATAAATGTAGTTGTGTGTGTGAAAATAACACTTAATATATATATTATTATATATATATATATATATATATTAGGGATGGTAGGCAAAGATCAAAGTCTTGATCTAGATTAATCTGACTGTTCTCTCGGAATTTATCTGCATCAATCTATATTGAATTACATTTTTGGTGGAATAAATGAGGAACAGAGGCTCGTCTTTTTTGCACACTGATTTATTGTCACTGCGTCACTGCGAGCTCTTCCACCAGTCACTCAGGTAGACCAGTCTGTTCACCTTTTCCACTGACAAATTGGATCTCCTTCTCTGAACAATATGTCCCGCCAGTGAAAAAAGTCTCTCGCACGGGACGTTTGTGGCTGGAGTCTCCAGGAACTTGCGAGCGACTGCAGCCATGCGACAAGATGTGGCCGCGTTGGAAAGCCACCATTCCAGAGTACACTGATCCAGACGGACAGCAGGCTCTACAGCAGGCTTGTCCAGAGTCCGGCCCGGGGGCCAAATGCGGCCCTTCATCAAATTTTGACCAGCCCGTGACTTGATTCATAAACTGAAAATCCGGCCCGCGGCCAGTACTCAGTCCCTCCAGGATACGCGATGTTAGTGTACACCACTTGCATGCAAATACGCTTATAACTACATTGGTTATTCTGTTTGGTTGTCCTATAGGTTAAACCACCTCTGCTAGTAAATTAAACCTTTTAAGAGTCGTAAAATATTCATTTTAAAAACTCAAACACAGTATCTACCGTAATAGATTTTTGCTTCCAGCAGCATAGTGGAAAATATATTCCATTTCCTACTGTAATTTTGAATGTACTCCATGCTAACGAAGCACAAGCTAATCCAGAGAGCTAAGACTAACCAGAGAGCTAAGAGAGCTAACCTTCTAATATTAGAAGACTTAGAATAAAAAGTTTCAGTTTTGATTTAATATTTTTTCACCAAAAATGTAATTAGGTGTTACCAATGTCTGACATTTCAGTTAAAAATTAAATATTTTCCCATTGGTTGACATCATGTTTAAGCACTTTTGGTTTGGTTTTTAAAATAATAATAATAATAATAATAATAATAATAATAATAAAAGAAAAAAGAAACAGCGACTACATTACAATTGAATGAAAGATTTTATTGGTAACAGTGCAAGTCTGATGGTGATATAAAAAGCAGATATTTTAAAGTCTTTATTATAAACATAGATTTCTTGTTAAAGCAAAGCAATAGAAGCAAGCTCCGCTAATGCTATGCTAAGCTCAGCTCAGCTAATCTAGCATTTTCAGTCGTTCCTTTCTTTAAGCCAGTTAATCATTAAATAAAAACCCTCTTATGACTTGAGACCCAACACAACGTTTCTCTGATTGTCTGGAGCTCATGACGTCCGTGCATTCTGTCATTTTCATCAACTGCGCGACATTTAAAGTGCTATGGCTAATTGAGGACAACACACTCACAGAATTGTAGTGCACAGGGGATGAAAGCTTGGTGCTCTGGATAATTAAAAAAAAACTAAACAAAAAACAGCATGCGCTTTTGGACAGATGTGTCAAAAGTGGCATAACTGAATCAACTGCAATACATCTTGGGTGTAGGGTAACAGACTGTTCTAAAGCATCGGTCACACTGCGATTCAGTCAGATGAGAGGAAACACAATCAAATGCTACATTTAAAAAAAAAGAACTGTGGCTTGGTATAAAGAAAATCGACGTGGGGTGTTAATTATAGGCTGATATGAGCTTTAATTTAGACCTGGATTCCAGTTTGGACCCTTGGCTCCTTGGCTTGTACTGACAAACACTGTGAATTTAATTAATTTGTTAATTATGAAGTTTAGTTATGAAAAACTAAAAGAAAAAGAACAAAAGGGGCAGTTGTTGTCCAGTGGTAGGGGACAAGAGGTCGCTGGTTCAAATCCCCCTACGGCTGGTTCTGCAACTGAGTGTCCTTGGGCAAGACACTGACCCACATGCCCCACTGATCACTGCTCTTGTGGTAGATTGTGGTCCTGATAATTGCCCCACGGGGATAAATACAGTGCAAAAAAAAAAAAAAAAAAAAAAAAAGAAAGGTAGGAAGTTTTTGGATTTACACAAAAATGACATTTTAGGGTTAATACATGTTTATCATTAATACAGATAAAAATACACATAACAATGTGTATTTATGTGCCGAAAGACATTAATTTTTCAACAATCATATGAAGTTTGAACATTTTCTGTTTGAGAATTCCCTACAGATTTACATGAACAAGAAAACAAAGTTACATTCAGCAACTGTTATCATGAAGCTTTCAGGTTGCTGGGGGAAAATAATGTAACCTTATTTAACAACCTTAATATTTATTAGTTATTATTATAATCTCAGATGCGAGCTCTAGCTCAGCACTTAGGATTCCATCTCATAATTCCCAGACACATGGACTGTTCGGTCACATTTGTTTCCGCCATGGCATTTAGATAACATGACATAACAACATAAAAGTATATAGATGACATAAAAGTAATCTCAATTCCACAACCAGAAACCTTCTCTATTGCTAAAACATTCGTTTTTCGTGTGCAAGCGTTTTATTGTAAAGCATCTAGTGCAACATCCTCCTAGAACTTTGATCTATTCAGCTTTTTTACAAGTCAAACTCCATTTAAAGTCACACAAGAAAAGAAAACGTGAATGATTGCATAGAAATACTAGGCTATAATATATTTAATTCTACTTTTATCTCCAGAAATCAACAAGTTTACCCAGGCTAAGTCAGGTTAGAATGCTATCAACATCATTTTCGGGGGTTTGAATACCCCTATGAGTATGAACATGTCAAAACATAACCTAATTGTACTTTACACGTCGCTTAGGAAAAAACAAAACAGCGATGAACATGAGCATCCGCTCTGAGCGTCTTTTCTCCTTTGACCTTCAACTGATCCTAAACTATTGACGACTTTCACACTAAGGCACAACTTCAACAAAGATCCATTCTGTAATGGCCATGAACGATCAGGACTTTTTAAAGGAAATATCGTAAACCAAGTGAAACCAGGCTGGAATCTTTACAAATTCAACATTTTTGAATGATGAAAGGATGAAAAGAATGTTCAAGTAAGACTCCAGGCTTGTGAGAAAAAAAAAAAAGAACAACTTTACAATCGAAGCGGCCAGATTTAACAACATAACAACATTTTTCGTCCTCATGCACAGATTTTGAAGAACATACATTACGTTTAAAAAAAAAAAAAAAAGCTATTTTAATGACAATAATGGTTTAACGCAGTATGACTAAACAAGTCGTCAGTCTGAAACTAAAGTGTTGCTCAAAAGGGAATAAAGCCAGACCTAAGTGCAATATAACTCCTGTTTTGTTTGGAAAAATTAGATTCCTAGAGACCATAAATCACTGCGAGTGAATGCAAATTAGACAGTCATTTCCAAATTGTACCTTGTGAGGTCTATATGGAGTCCAAGGCCTTGTCATTTGCATGAACTTCTGGGTTTTTGTTCCCTCAAATTTGATGAGTTCAGAGTGGAATCTGCCCAACTGTGTCGTTTTTTTTGTATAATACATATGACATACTTCTTACAATCATCTCACAACAATAAAAGGTGACAAGTGTTCGAATCTAGAAAACGTTCTTGAAAACTGAGAAAAAAACAGCAGAACAGTGGAGCAGAACAATAGCGTGTTAAACAGACTGAGCGTGAACATGGATTCCAACTCGACCCTCCAGTCTTCTCCAGTAAGACCCCGGGGTCCACATCACCTCGACCCTCCAGTCTTCTCCAGTAAGACCCCGGGGTCCACATCACCTGGACCCTCCAGTCTTCTCCAGTAAGACCCCGGGGTCCACATCACCTCGACCCATGTTACATGTGAGATTAGTAGAAATCGCAAATGGCTGAAACGGTCGCCTGCTCAACTCAAGTGCAAACGTGACAAACCAGCAGATGACGTGAAACTCCTTGAGATTCAACATCTCGTCCTCTGCTGAAGATGGTGGAGGCACCGCATCAATCAGCGCTTCCAACTCCAGTGCGTATGTTCTGCAAAGCGTTCAATGTCAGGATCACGTGAGAATCGTTCCGTCCGCTAGCAGACGCATATCTTCTGTTCTCAGAATTACTGGAAAAACATTCCTGATTATGATCTAATCTCAAAACCATTTTTAGCAACGCTATTGTTTTTTTTTGTTTTTTTTTTTACTTTATGAAGTGAAATTTGACCTGTAATTTGACCATTTTGGTAACTTGAACACAATTTAGGACATTTAATATTTTTTTTTTTTTACCAATGGCGATATTTAGTTTAATAAAAAAAAAAACAATATTTAAAAAAATTAAATAAATCATTTGGTTTTGCCAAGAAATATGCAATCATCTTAAAGTCTGACATACTTTTGTTCTAATGGTTTTCATTTGTCTTTTAGACAATTTACTTTCTCTGATTGTAAAAGGTGAGCTGGATGTGTTCGCTTTAGATTTAGTGCAAACTGGTTCTCTCAGAGAATCTGCTGTCCACAAACAAACTCAACTACTGACGCCAGGAAGCCTTTGATGAAACAGCAACTCCTGTGTTTGCTTTGAGACCCTTCAGACGGCCCCCTCACTCAAGCCTTTCCTCACGATGCCAGACGGGGGGCGTGGCCTCTCTGCCCCCACTATCAGCTCCGCCGGTTCCCAGTGTCTCTTCGGCACTCTCTAAACGGGCTTCTTCCTCATCCTCAACTTCTTCTTCAGCCTGTGGCTCCATCTCCCCGGAGAAATCATGGACTTCCAGGGGTGAGTGAGTTCTCACAGGTTCCTTGCTTTCAGAACACAGCGACAGGCTCGTGGGCACCAAGTTTTTGAAGTCAGGCTCAAAGGGGAGCTGAAAGCCGGACGGCCCCGAGGAGCCCTGGTACACCTCCATCCCATCCGGCATCATCGACTGGATCTTGGGCAGCCATCGCTTTCGGACGCGGCGCGCGTTGGTGCACATGTCGGCGGCGATGACATTCATCTCGCTCTCTTTGAAGTTGGGCGCAAAGTTCTGACAGTAGACTGTACAAAAGCCCGACACAAGTCACGTCAGAAACTGAGAAAAATCACTCTTGGACCAAAATGTCTTACGTTTGACGGCGTTGAGGACGCGACTGTCCAGTGGCTTCCGGCTGGGGTCGCTGGTGGAGGAGCGTATCCCTGTCCCACAGCTGTTTGCTAGAGTGTTCCTGCAGGTCCAGCAAGCACATCAGAGCCTCCCAAAGCACCACGAGGGAGAGGGATCATCTCACAAACCTGTCAAAGAAGGTGGCGAGGAGTCTCCTCAGCAGGACCTTGTGCTTGATGCCAGCACACAGGTGACAGTTCATCAGCTGCCCTCTGGTCATGAACACACCGGTGCCTGGAGCACACAGCAGCGCTCGTCAGCGTGAGGACCTGTGGCTCTGCAGCTCTACTCACCTCCCACCAGCTCCAGCTTCTCGCCCGGCTCTCCCTCCGTGTAGAGCTTGTGATGGCACCGGTATCCGATCTGACTGATCAGACTGGCCGGGAGAGCCACCAAGTCTCGACGAATCAGCACACAGGAGCGGTTCTCCAGGGGGAGTGGCATGACTGGCACCTCGGCCTTGTCTGACACTGAAAAATAAAAGCAGCAGACCACAGTTTACTTCATCTATCTATTTGTCTGTCCATCTGCATGTCTGTCCGTTTGTCTGCCCATCTATCCATCCATCCATCTGTTTGTCTGTCTGTCCATTCATCCGTCCATCTATCTCTAATTCATCCACACACGGGTTTACATGATCTGTCTTGGACATGTGTACAGTATTTCTAATTTGCTAAGATCGTCTGCCGTTCTATAGATTCCTGATTGCAGATTCACCTCCGTAAGGATTTGTGGAGCGGCCACACAGCTGATGGTAAGTGTCTTCTGCGTCAAAGGGCTCCTCCTCAAACTCCTCGTCTTCGTTCTGGTAAGACGTGGGGCTGTCCGTTGTGGGAAGGCTTGAGGCTCCTGGACTGGAGCGTTCCCCCGGGGCAAACAGCGAAGCCCCTCGGCCTCCACGCCCCGCTTCACTGCTGAAGGGTCTTCTACCTCCACACATGCTGATCAGAGCGTCAGAGCTCTCCAACTTGATCCTACGGGCCTGGACGGGCAGCGAGGCTGACCAGCTCAGAGAGCCCAGCGTGGAGGTGGTGGCAGGGCTGGGACTCTGAGGCTCCGAGTTCAGCTCGTCCATGGTGGCCGTGGCCGAGTCGCAGTGGGGAGAGTTGGCCTTGAACATGAGCTCCATGCCTCGCTCCACTATGTGCTGGATCTGCAGGTACCCGGCCGTGTACATCACCACCAGCTGCTCGCTGGCAGCCATGGTGAGTTTCCCGGTGTAGCAAAAGGTGAGGATCAGCTGGAAACACGCCGGCGTCACAGAGGAGGGCAGCTCAAACTGTGCTTTGGTGCTGCCGCTGAACAGATCGCGGAAGTACAGGCTGCTGGCCGCCAGCACGGCGCGATGGGCCTTGAACGCCTGACCCTTCACCAGGATGGAGACGTCGCAGTACTGACCCGACAGCCTCTGCTCGTTCAGCGAGCCCAGCACCGTGCTGCCGAAGTTCGGGACCTCCATGTGGAGCATCTGGGACATGGCGCTCCACCTTCAGGAAAGTGTGTTGAGTGCCAGCAAGATGACCATCTAGATGGACAGAAGAGCCGATGATCACAAAGCAAGGACTTTCCAAGGGCAAATGACACATTTTATAGTGGTAGCATCCAGAAATTTGCTGCAACTCTGCATTTTAATTCGATCTGCATTGGATGTTAAAGTTCTGCTGCTTTAGCCACAACATAACTCCTGCAGATGATGAGGATCATAAACCCATAAAGAACTCTAAAGAGATTTTAGAGATTTCAAATTCCTCGTCTTTCAGCAAGAACAGCTCTCTGAACTAGTCCTTAAGATCCACATTAACTAGTTAAAAAATGGCAAGTTAAAAACGTATTAATAATTATGCTTATGTTAATTAATAGCAATTAGGGCAGCACGATATTGAGAAAATATGCGATGTTGCTGTTGAATATTGCGATAACGATATTGCTTGCGATATTACATTTTCCCATATAAGAAAACTCAAAACTGTCTGAAAAGTAAAACTACTGATTACTATGAATGTATGGATAAATGATAATTAGGATAAATGAATCCTCATACTAAAATAAACAGGCAATATCTTTTAATCAAATTTAGGTTTAATTTGGGTTAAAACTGTCTAGTTGTGTAAACACTTAGACTAAAACCTGAAATACTGCAATGACAAATTATTTGATTACACTTGTTTAAAAATTATTTCTCTTTGAATAGTTGCCGGTGAATGTCAAATTTTGCAGGGATTAAAAAAACCATCATATTTAGGTAATTTTGCGTTTTTGTTAAATTAATTGTGAACAACTAAGGATATTATATAAATCATTATTAATATTGCCACACTGTATAATTTTTGAAGAAAGGATTGTGGACAAATGATGTGCGCATTCAAACAGAACAATCTTCATCCATCCGTTCCCACACTGCTGGTTCCTTTCGGCTGCTGGACTGGTTGGCCAATCACAAAGCCGGACACACACACAATTTCACACCACTACGAGCAATTAAGTCTCCAGTTTAGTCTAATGCATGATTTGGTCTGTGAGAGGAAA
>MU204310.1:926971-931971 GCA_017309775.1 Paedocypris sp. Pulau Singkep
AGAGAGAGAGAGAGAGAGAGAGAGAGAGAGAGAGAGAGAGAGAGAGAGAGAGAGAGAGAAATGAGAAAAGAGAGAGGGGAAACAGAGTGAGTAGCATCTAGAGAATGAGACTTCAGAAAACGTAATTGGAAAAAAAAAAACAGAGAGAAATTCAGTATAACAGAAATGGATGAAAGGTGGAAAAATAGCTGAATGTGCGAAAAATACAAAACAGACAAATGGAGGAACAGAAACAGAGGGAATGACAGGACAAGAGCAGCGACAAACTCGAATGACTTAGAAGGAATCGTTCTGATGACTCAGCCAATCATAAGAATGGATGCAAATCTACATTAAATTATATTGAATACACACATCACTCAATAAAGAATCCATGCAATACTTCATTGAAAAAGTGTGTAGAGCACAGTAACTTCACTGGATGGTTAAATCACTCACTTTCAAAAGAAGCAGAGCGACAGAATCAAGCATCTTGCTTATCTTGCACACAATTGGCCAATAAAGCAGATTTCGATAAACATCTACCACAGGAAACAGCTCTGACAATGCACACATAACACACACCGGCGAATCAATCCATCACGTCCACTACAATCAGCTGAAATCAAAGATCCGACAGCATCATTTCTTTACTTCCACATGAAGATGAGACACAAGCTGATTTGTTCTGCCATTTTATCCGATGCCAAATGTGATTCCATCCAGGCAGTACGGCACTAAAGACTTGATCTCAAATGTACAGTATTCCGTTTTAGATTTAAATCTTCTTCAGACATGAACAGCGCAGTGATCCTTTGGGAAAACTAAAACTTTGTAATAAGTGCACAATGTCTAGAACGAAGCACTGAACGTTCCGAAACTGCTCATTCATCATTGCCAGCTCGTGAAGAACATTGACAGGAACTGAAGACACATCAACTTCAAGAGCTGTTACACACATTCCTCTGGAGCTGAACCAAAGATCTGGATGGTGAGCTCAAAGGCATCAGACAAAAGTGCAAATGTACGGAGTAAAAACAAATGAAATGGGATGATAACAATGTACAGTCCACTATAGTAATGGAATCAAATGAATCATTTCAGTTATTTAAATGGTCATTTATTAAGTTCGAATAAATCAATGGATACATCTCTTTCTTTAAACTGTGTTTTTCATGCTTTGCTCTGATTGGTCTGTTGGCCCATTTTTCCGTAATGATTCCTGGAAAACGGAACATATTGAATTTGACCACAAAAAGCTATCGGTTTTTAATCTCCCACAACGTTCACCTGACCTCGCAAAACAAATGACTATTGACTATTACGATAATGATGTGCATATTGGAATTCTGAAGTATGGTTGCCATTCCTCCATTAGTAGCCCTTTTCCCTAAAGGCCCAAGTAAAGCATCAACTTTTCCATTCAATCAATGCAAAAAGAAGGATGCTTTTCCTAATCACTGAGGATTGTATGTCCGACAGGAAAGATTGTGAATGATGATGAATAAACAATGAGATGATTAAAAAAAATTACTTTTATTATGTTGGATAATACCTGTCAAAAGAAAATAGGGTTAGGGTTAGAAAGAGAGGTGGTATAAAAGAAACTCAATTCCTAAAAACACTCAAGTTCTTTTAAAAAGCCTGAAGGTTTAGCAAAGATTGGGAAAGGGCCGGATCCCATGAATCCTGAATAATTTGTAGGACACTTGTCACTTAATCCAACCAGCCAGCTATTTCTCAATTAAGCTGATTCCACTATACAGTATACTATATCAATTAAGAAGAAAGTGTAATGCTCACACTATTATCCACAACAACTACAAGGACATTTACATTCCAAACCAGTCCAAATATTCCAGAACCGAGCAGAACAGTAAGAAAGTGAAAATCACTTGAGACTTGGTGAAGCTGTTTCAAGCGCTGCCCTTTTGAAATTACACATACGTCGTCTAGTCATTCATCTGGAACGAACACACACACACACACACACATACACACACACACACACACACACAGAGTTGTGACATCCACACCATGTGACTATGCCAGGCATGAAGCCAAAGCCCAAGCATGTCTCTAACCAGAAATCACAAAGACAGTAAATCACAACCTTCTACAGTAAACAACAGCCTTTATTTAATACAGTCACAAATTAGAGAAATAATCTTCCAAATAGTTCTATATTTACACGGTCAAACTTCTACGTTTGATTAGAAGAGCGTGCAGTAGAGAAAACCGACTACACAAGGAGATAAAGTCTGCAACGTGCAGGCCAACCGATTATGAGTCATCTGCAAAATGCAAAATGAGAGTTCTGCTGCATCAGCAGTGGCGCAGCAGTGTGTGTGTGTGTGTGTGTGTGTGTGTGTGTGTGTGTGTGTGTGTGTGTGTGTGTGTGTGTGTGTGTGTGTGTGTGGTGGGGGGTGTTTCTATTAATACAAGCCGTTGGGTTTGTCATGATGTACAACATGGGTTTGTCATTAAACCAACACCTGAGGAAAAACCTCAACACAGTTCACAGGATCTAACATGTCTAGAAATATTTCATATCTAATGTCCAAACGACATTAAGTTGGGTGACCAAATGTGATTTTGAACGTCAAGACTTTGGTGTCTGCAAAAACAAAGATGTAGAAAAAGTCCTACGAGAATTTATGCTTTCTTAAATGAGGAACAAAAAGGAGAAAGAGATCCAAATAAGATTTTTTGTCTTTTAATAGAAGAAAGACAAACAGACAGAAGGAAAGAACGATAGAAAGAAAAGAAGAAAAAAAGACACAATTAAAGAAAAGATAGACAAAAAACAATATCTCTAAATAGTTATAAAAATATTTCAGACAATGAAAAACAGAATTAGAATAAGAATAGAGAAAGAGACTAGAGAAAGCAGAAAGTGAGAAGAACAGAGAGAATTAAAGTGAGAGAAAAGTGACTTTTTAAGTGACCGGAAGAAAAGAGAAACTGAGAAAATGAGCAAAAAAAGCGAAACCCAATAAAAACAAAACCAGAACTAGAGACAGTTCGTCCTACGTTTTGAGGCCATCATATCAGTAGATGCTTTTTAAACGAGTCGTCCAGTGACTAAGTATGAGAGAAGAGAAGAGTCTGTGTGTGCGGTGACTGGTCTCTGGTGTGGAGATAACAGGGGCCTGGTTCGGTCCGGTCCAGCAACCCCTTTGGCCCCATGTGGAATGTTTAGTCGAGGAAGGCAACTCAGGACACGGTGCAAAAATACAGCTGCTGTGCGTCATCGGAGCCGTGGCGGGCGGCCAAACCAAAGTCAAACTCCTCCAGCTTCAGAGAGGAGCCGCACACACTCTGGGACCGGCACCTTCAGCAATCAGACGCCAGAACAATGAGGATTCATTCCACCACGCTCTCGCTGGGCAGCATTGGGCAACAGAAAACATGGCAACATCAGCTGCTGCTGAGGTCAAAGGTCACGTGTACAGCTGATTCGGTCCTACTTTTTTTTTGGAGAGGATTTATTGTATCTGAAAATTCCTTTCATAATCACTTCAAATGAAGTTGTTGCTTTGTGGCGATCGAGCCTAAACTACTGAATGTTATAACTTTTATAATTGTTACTGTAGACTGTTCACCTTCACTTCAGTGAAACAGACAGAGGGAAGTCAACACACCTGCCCAGCGTCATCATAACTAGTGCGTGAGCTCTGATTGGTTAACATCCTAAAAAGAACATACATCCATCTTGGTCATGAGGAGATTCAGCTCTGGACAAACCAATAACAGAGCAGGACACAAGCATTCACATATTCTCCTGCAAGTTGTGCAATTTGTAGTGTGATGAAATACAGAGACCTGGAGGAAACCCACACAAGTACAAGGAGAACCTTCTCCACAGCGAGAGAACATTGCAGCGAGAACAGCACGCACAACTGTGCCACGCTGCACCTCCCACTGATAACATATTAAAAGAAATGCTCAAATATAACGTCAAAATTAACATGGTGTGATTTTGCAAATGCATGTGCCATTTTTTGCAATTGCAATGAATAGCAAAACCATACTGCTAAAACCATGCCAGACAAGGATCAGAAGAAGCATCCTGGTCAGAAAGGTTGAACTCAATCACCTTCCACTTTTACACTCAACGTGTGCACAATCAAAAACCACAATATTAGTTTCAGTATGTTTGTCAAAGCCTTAATTACCCCGATCTGAAACACCACAAAACACCGGGGACAAAACTGGGGAGATCTCCATCCATTTTCAACTGCCATTCTGGGTCACGAGGAGCAAATCCCAGCAACTCTGGTTCTGAAGGTGGGACAGTGGAACCAAACGGGTCCTTGCGTGTTCAAATTCAGCTTAAGACTGAGACCTTTTTCAATCAAACAATTTATCAAAGAGAGATTAGGTATGAGCAAGTTGAACGAGACCAAGTATATAAAACAGCGCTGGAGAGAGCAGAGTCAGGTTTCATTCACTGATCTCTGCAGACCTTTGTTCGTGTGGCCTTTTATGCATCTTACGGCAAGCCAATGCCAGATTTGATTTTTCTTATTCTGTGGCTTATCTCCTCCTGGGGCCAGCAGCTTTAATTAGTGTTTCGGTTCGAAGTCCTGTATACGGAACTTCCTGTCGATAATCAAATTCAGCACGTATGAAGATCACATCTTTCCTAATGTTAATCAAACTCAGCACATATGAGGACCATGATGCAGATCACATCATCCCTAATGATAATCAAATTCAGCACATATGAAGACCATGTGGCAGAGGATCACATCCTCCCCCGTCTCAACTAGGAGATTTAAAAGAGTATATGATTTGCATTTAGTTGATTAATATATGCAAGGAATATTAATCGATCAACAGATTACAAGTGACTATATAAAGCAATTATAAATACAATTCCCACAGGACACACCTCCTAAAGTGGTGGTCAACCAATCCCAGAGCAGGACACAGAAAAACACACACACTCTCTCACACCTATAGACAATTTTTCAGACTCTAATTTTCCTGCATGTTTCTGGACTGTGGGAGATAAC
>MU204310.1:934471-941649 GCA_017309775.1 Paedocypris sp. Pulau Singkep
GTAGTATACTGTCGGAAACAACACTTAATAGCCTCAATAACCTCTTGTGTTAATTAGGTGCAATAATGTCTTTAATATTGACTTGTTGATTTTCTTAAGTCTGTGTTTTATTAGGACACTGTTTTACAATTCCCCCATGTGGTTAAGTTTTTCAATTTGCATCCATCCATTTAGATGCTGATGATTAATACATTCTTGTTGTTATCTAAAAAGAAAATAATATTAATAAAACGTTTTTAATTAAGCTTACAGTTGATAATAAAAGTTTTTTAGGTTTATCTTTGATAAACTCTATGTTTCAGTCCAAACATCTAATATAAACAGATCTGATCTAAATAGTGACATTGTCAGCTAATAATTTGTGATTTTTCAGGGCACGAACAAGACAACACATGCAGCAGATCTACACATTTATTCAGGGTTTCTCTTCCTGAGATACTCCTGGGCAGAAGAAGTGTGTTTGGGCTGGCCCTCGCAGAACAACCGAGCTCTCCAGGCCAAGACCTGGTCCCAGAACAAAAGCGTTCTGTTTTCATGCCAGTCTGCTGCCCGTGACGCCAGGCCCAAGCCACACCGGGCTCCAGACAGCGCTCAGATCCATCAGAAACTCTAACGGGCTACAAGACGTCACCAGAAAAAGTCAAGCTTTACAATGACACCACCAAATCCAACCTCAGACGACACGCAAAAATACAAAACACATCACTTGGGTCTACAAAACAACTATCAGCAGAGTTCTGTTTCTGTCAAAGTCGAAGATCGTCCCTCAAATATTCCACAATTCACATGTCCACAAAGACCATGAAGCACCAGCCCAGTCCTCCGATCAGGAACATGGTGACATGCATGCTGTAGATGAACAGCTCGTTGAGGACGCCGAAGTCCAGCCGGCGATGGCCGAGCAGCAGCAGAATGACCGACAGCTTGTACTGGAGCCGCAGGAAGACCCTCACGCTGACATACTGCAGGCAGAAGAGGGCAGAGAGCGCCACCCAGAGGAGGGAGGTCAGCAGGCTGCATCCGAAGTACAGGAGGAAGCGCAGGAAGCCATACATCCAGCGGGACTTCAGGTACAGGTCGAAGTTGCTGTATTTGGTGCGTATCAGCTGTGTGGCTCGTGCCGGGCCACAGGACGAGTGCATGCAGGTGGTGTGAGGGCCGTGGAAGGAGCGCACCCTCCGCGGGATGGGGATGACGGGCATCGGTGGGCTCCCTGGATTCAGGAACCCGTGTGCTTGCTACAGGCCTGCATGCTGCTAACACACAAACACAGGGAAATCTTGTGTTCTCATGCTCACCCGCTGGGCATCCGCAGAGGATTCTGGGAAGAAAAAGATTTTAAAAAAGCAGTTCAGATATTTTGATGGATAAATACATTTATTGTCATCCGCAATCGCTCGACTTTTCAACCCTGAGGGCCTTCTGTGAAACGCCCCGCTCATGAAAAACACAGAACATTGTGAGTACTGCCACTTTCCAGGAACGAAAAGTTTACATTTTAAATCTCAAAATGAGTTGAAAAAGATTGAAAAAAATCTGCCAAAACTGAAAAATAAACGGCAGCTGGTCAACTGCTTTGTTTCATTTTCAGATTGCTTTCAGTTGGAAACAACTCAAACATATGTATTCGTACCATTCCTCATTCTGATTATAACTTTTGGGTGCATTCAATATAACAATACAATCTCAATAATAAACAAAAACAAGCATTTGTACAGTACAGTACAGTAACAGTGGGAAACAGACAGAAGGTAATAAACATTTACTGATGAAAAACAACATCTTCTTTAGGCAGGCTTTTTAAAATATATAATTGTGTGTCTATTTTGCTATTATTGTGTGTCTATCTAATAAATGAAACAGAACACACACACAAACGCGCGTATTCCAATCATAGTTATGCTATGTATAAATATATGGCGAGGTTGAAGTTTTAACATGAGGTTGAGTATCAGTCATAAACATTCGCTTTTTTGTTTGCAGTCAAAACAAAGAACTGCTTTGTTGATTTAGTGTTTTAATGTAAACGCGTGCAGATTTTCCTGTAATTCGAGAAACGCTTATTTTGTAGCTTTAGGACATTTAGATAATCGCAACCATCTTATGATATGTTACACAAAATGTTACGTAAACATAGTTTTGACAATATGTCTAAATACTACACAAATAAACAGCACTTACGATCGAAAACAATGCAGTTCATCTGCTCTGATGTGCTGTAAATCTGAATACGGCGTGTCGCAAAAATCACCGGCCCGGCGGTTACCATGGCAACCGCACGACTTAAAGCCATAGTCACAAAACGAGATGATACTTTTAATAACATTTTGTGATATATGTAAAATAAAGCATACGACAATTCGGTTACAACCCCCTGGTGGCTCTAGGCTCGTGGCTCCCGGGTCCAAATAGGCCCCTTAAGATGACTTTATCTGGTCCTAATGTCTTAACCAACATTTTATTGAACTAGAGGGAATAAAAAAAATTTCGTACAAGACTAAAATGCGTGTGTAACAAAATGAACGTATTTACGTTCGGTTGCTGTGTTTAATAAAATTAGTCAAACTGTATCAAATGAACTACGTAGTTTCTGTTCATTTCGACGCTGTCCACTAGGGGGCGGAAAAGTCGTGCCTGGTGAAGACTTTTCTTCAAGCGTCCGACATCTGCAGCTGTACCGGTGAGTTACGCTTGAGAGATCTGTGTAATCTGATCAAACTATCTAATACTTTGGCATCCAGGTAAATGTTTTAGACTGTCAGGGGAAAGCCAATTTCCGCACAGCTTTAGATTAAAGCGATACGGTTTCAAAATCCTCTTATAACGTGGATGAGAAAGGCTGATCAATTAATTCATTAACTAAGTAGAGGTCAAAAACACCAATACAAGATGAGAGACATCAATTACCAAACCCTAATAAGAACAAAGTCCTAATTAAAAAAAGTTTAATTTAAAAGCCCCTCGGTGTCATAGGGAACCATTGTGCGCGCGTGCGTGGTGTGTGGCAATACACATAGGATCCTGTGCATCCTACAACCACAGCGAGAACGTAATTGTGCAAGCGACTATTACTCGATCGAGGTGAAATCCGTCTTGCTCTTTTCTCCAGCACAGTTATTTATTGCTTTCATTTAGAGTCTTTTGTCAAATCTGCATATATCTGCATATATTAACATGAGCACACAAAAGAACTTATAGGCGCATGACACACAGTATCTATCTATCTATCTATCTATCTATCTATCTATCTATCTATCTATCTATCTATCTATCTATCTATCTATCTATCTATCTATTTATCTATCTATCTATCTATCTATCTATCTATCTATCTACCTACCTACCTACCTACCTACCTACCTACCTATCCATCCACCCATCCACCCATCCACCCATCCATCCATCCATCCATCCATCCATCCATCCATCCATCCAACTATCTATCTATCTATCTATCTATCTATCTATCTATCTATCTATCTATCTATCTATCTATCTATCTATCTATCTATCTATCTATCTATCTATCTATCTATCTTTATCTTTCTATCCATCCATCTATCAATTCATCTCTCTCTCTCTCTCTCTATTTATCCATCTGCCTGCCTGTCTGTCTGTGTGTCTGTCTGTGTCTTTCTGTCCATCCGTCCGTCCGTCTGTCTGTCACTTGACTTGTACATTGTAGTTTAACAAATAGCTCTGCATGTCCTGAGATTCAAACCCTCGTCTTTGATGCTTAACCTAAAGAAAGCATTTAAAGTACGGTAAAAGAAAAAAAGTGGGCAGTTACATAACTGTGATTGAGAGTAGTGGATCAGATGAAAAATTGGATTTTAAAATCCAACAAAAACAAAAACCAAACAGTTGTAAAACCTGCAGTGTTTTATGGCAAAGTTATTGCAGTTTGTGCTGAACTCATTCTGCGGGTCGCTGAATTTAGCATATTTCTGCATGAATATACCGGATTGGATTTCTTGAGGTGATTTAGGGCTGGAGGACATGGGTTTGCCTCCAGCGTGGTGGCTTGCAAACATCAGCATGATGTGATTTACTTCAGGGAACAGATGGTGCAGTGTTTGGACAAGATGAGCAGTTTACTCACGAGGTGATGAGCCCAGAACTGGGGAAATGATTGAATCACACATAATTCTGTCTCATATCTAAACGGCGTGTGTGGAACAATGCACGAAACATGGATGTGCTCCTCAGATTGCTCGTTTAAAAGGAGGCAAGAATGTTCCTGGAATTAAAAACTGGTATAATAAAACATTCCATTTCAGGTGAACTGGCAATGGAAAAATGACCAAAGGTTGAATGTGTGAATGTGCGTGTGTGTGTGTGTGTGTGTGTGTGTGTGTGTGTGTGTGTGTGTGTGTGTGTGTGTGTGGTGTTCTGCTCTGCGATTGGTTAGCCAAATCCAAAGTGTGAGTCCTGCCTCAGGCTCTAGGTTTCTAGGATTGGCTCCTGCTCCCCATGACCCAGAAATAGAAAGTAGTTCAGAAAGTGAAAAGATGGACATCAGATGTTGAAAGTGGGACTCTTTGATATGTCATGTCAAATACATTTTGGTGGGTTTAGACTTCATGAGAACTACACATTGCAGCAAAAGCTGGGACAGGTTGCAAAAAAGGACAGGAAATGTAAAATTTACATGAAGGGAACAGCTGAAGGTTCAATCTCGGGCTCTTCTGGCCTGCACACCATTCAGTCAGCAGAGTTGGTTCCAGGTTCCAGGTTAAGGCCGTGCTCTAGAATGGGAGGTGAGGATGATAGCGAGGTAGCTAAAGCTTGCAACATTAGCATCAATCAGCAGCTTGTCATTTACGGCTTCAGTAGTGAGGTTTAATTACACAGCTCTCATTACTCCATATCCTTTACTCCCTCTTATATCTCCCTCGCATCTGGGTCACTGCACCAAATCTTCTGATCTGTCTCTCTCTCTCCCTCTCTGGGTTTGAAATGGCCTTAGCAGTGAAGCTAAACATGTAGCTATTAGCCTCAATGCTCTACCCTTGTTTAACAGATCAGATCAATTCTTGTTTTCGGAATAATATTCAAACAACACATTTTTAAACATAAATATGTCTTAGTAATATGTTTTTAGCAAATCGGTTGTGTAATGTTTTTATATAGACAGTGCGTATGACAAAGAAGCAGTAAAATGACATCACTGAAAGGTCACAAATGTATGCTTCAAAAGTTTGTTGCTTTTCAAAAGCTGAAACCCTTTTCAGGGAAATTTCTAGACAATAAATTGAATGATAATGAAACTAAAGTAAATATATATTATGTGGTCGCAATGACACAATGATTTTCACTGTAGTTGAGTGTGTATGTTCGTAGTGTGTATCCGTCCAGTTGCTTGAATGGTTAACGAGTTGGCTTATCTTTAGCTATTACTGCTGTGCTTCTGGATGCAAATGTAAATATAATTCACTTAGCCTATTTTTGGTCATTGCTGTCACAATTCTACTAAGCATTCAACCCAGTTGCAAATAATGACTTAAACATAAAACACACACACAGTCAATGGCAGTGTTTTCATGTTGTGTGTTTGTATTTAACAATTCTTTCTCTATTGAACTTGTTCTTGTGGACTTAACATTTTACAAAACAACTGTAAAAACAATACATTTCACTGCATTTCATATTTATGATTGTGTGTGTTTGTGTGTGTGTGTGTGTGTGTGTGTGTGTGTGTGTGTGTGTGTCAATTAAAATGTTAAATTGAAACTAGCATTTAGCTTTTAGCTTAGCATACAACTAATCACACTACAACTGCTCACAAAATGACAGGCAAAGTGAAAAACCGACATGAATTTATCCACGGGGCTAAACTAGTGAAACACTCGAGGGTGATAACGAGATAAATACATCGAAAATTGGACTTAAACAACCAGATTAACAAGATATCAGTCGCCATTAGTCCACAACGAGAGATTCGGATGAACAGAACGGAAAACACGTTTCAGGTTTTGAATGTTTAAATCGTACAAGCTATAATTTCCAGGATGGTGTTTGTGTGTGTGTGTGTGTGTGTGTGTGTGTGTGTGTGTTGAGTTGAGTTGAGGCGAGTGTTGTGACTGGGCGTCTGTCAGTTCTGACAAGTCCTGTGTGAAGAGCATCAATGCGCTGGACGCTGAGATCCAGCGGGGTTAGAACAGCACGGCGTGGCTAAGGCCAAAGTGTTCTACGCCACCATTAGCTTTATTGGCCAAGGGGTCAACTAGGGTCAATTTCCATGTCGATTTGCTGACCCAACCTATTGGCGGCAGTCAGGAGGTCGGGCCCGACTTCTTCCCCTGAGTTATGTGCATGCCAGCGGCCTGCATTACTGCCACAAAATCTATCATTTCACTCGCCCTGATTTACCGACATTGCACCCTGGTGACTTTTGAGTGAACGCGGGGAACGTTTCAGAAGCATGCAGATGGATGCGGGTTTTAATTCACGGTATTTGTGTACAGCGCATATCAATATGTTCATCTGAGCAACACATGCATTCGTCGCAAATGCTGGAAAGCGTCTGAATTATTCACAAAGCTTCGTGTCGTCACCAAACATGTGTATCGTATAGAGCGCCGCACGTAGAAAGTGCTTTGCTCGTTCATTAATGTTAATGTCCAGAACCTAAATGTGTGGTGAACCACAACTTGGCCTAAATAAAGCACGATAAAAGCATCAGTTTCCACGCCGGTGCTCAGTGACTTAATCCATCACAAAGCCATGGGATCCATCTTTATCAGGGCCCATTAAAGTTACAGCGGGTACAAACGGATCCCAGCTTGCTTACCACTCTTCCTTTAACCTGTCCAAAACACAGCTCCAATATCCCCGTGAAAGAAATACCTGGAGCTCATGAGCTCAGAGGTCGGGGTTAAGGAGTTCAAGCCAGTGACCTGAACCCATTACATCAACCAGAGCAGAGGTTGGGTTAGCCTTCATTCGCACGTTAGCATTAGCTAAACATAAACCCATCTGAAAACGTCTATTTTTCATCTCTCTCTCTCACGTTTTTTTTGTACAAAACATGTCAGTGTATTTCATGTCTTTTCATGTCATTTCATGTCTGTGTGTGTGTGTGTGTGTGTGTGTGTGTGTGTGTGTGTGTGTGTGTGTGTGTGTGTGTGTGTGTGTGTGTGTGTGTGTGTGTGTGTGTGTGTGTGTGTGTGTGTGTG
>MU204310.1:958414-995940 GCA_017309775.1 Paedocypris sp. Pulau Singkep
ACACACACACACACACACACACACACACACACACACACACACACACACACACACACACACACACACACACACACACACACACACACACACATACATACTTTGGTTTTGTACTGTTTTTTTTTTTTGTATATATATATATATCACTTTTTGTGAAGACTTGCTAACTTGAATTTTCTTGACTTTCTTGATTTTCTTGACTAGATTTTTCTGATTATAAGCTTCACTTAAAATTCTAACACATTTTTAAAAATTGGGTGTGCGCCTTGCTCCGGCAAACACATATGTGCCTTATACGTACAGTATGTGAAAAAAGTTTAGGAAATAAACGTCTGTAAGTGGTGCACTTTAAAGACCAGTGCGCCTTGTAATGGCCTTGTAATATTTAAATACCGTATTTTCATTGTTACTCTCCAGACTAAAGCTGAACATTTCCATTACAACCAATGTCCACACACCTTGATCTACAGATCTGTCTGGCCCGACAATGATTCCATGTCAGAATATCTAAGTGATCCAAATGGAATGTACATGGGTTGGGAGACAAGGGTTGGGAGTCCTGTGTTTTCGCATGGATCTCATCTAGCATGATAATGATGTCCGGCTGTCCGCCAGCGTCTAATGAAAGCAGCCCGGCCTCGGCGCAGGACCCGGCACCTAATTGATTTGTTGTCAGGGCAAGAACAACACAAGCAGGAATGAATTTGTGTTGGTGCAGCACGTTTAGGCGACGTACAGCAGCAAAATGCTGAGAAAACCAAGTCAGAGATTGTAATTAAAGCTCAGCAACAAAACAGTTGCAGTCTCAGTGTTCACAAACACATTCGATATTCTGTGCATTAAATATCTAAAGCTCAACCAAACATGAAACAAATCAGCTGTCAACAAACAATGCTCCATGTTTGCTGGATTAATTGGATTAAAATAAGATTACAACTTTTGATGTAAAATTCTGATTATTATATTTATATTATTCAGTGTCTGTGTGACGCTTGTCAATGTATGTTCTTACACTTGTTTGCCTTTGTAGATTTGTAATTGGGTTTAAACGTGTGCTAAGTATTCCGTCAATCTTTCAGTTACATTTCTTTAAGAAGTAACAATGAACGATAGATTTAATGTGATTATTATACTTTCTTAATCAGAACATTTTTTTTTCTTCATCGTTGTAACGTATGTTATGTTCTTGAAAAAACTGTTAGTGAAATATGGTTTTCATTAAAAAACAAACATGATAACAACTACTAAAAGCAAAAGAATACATATTTTTTTTAATAAAACATATTTAAGACGAAATGAAAAATTTCTCCACTAAACTTTATTTTTTGAAACCATCACATCAATCAAGTTGATCAAATTGTTGTGTGTGTGTGTGTGTGTGTGCGTGCATGCATGTGTGTGTGTTTGGTTTGCAACAGCTGGTCTTTTGACAGTGTTGAGTTAGTCATTTTAAAACGGCTGTGCTTTCTTAAAGTCTATTTTGCTGTAGATTCTCTTAAGAATCAGTGGACGTATTGGAATTAAGTAAATTCTATGTACGTAGACAAAATGTATTCCTATTATTATTCTTTTTTTAATTATTATTGTTGTTATTATTATTATATTATACACCCTTATAGTATTATCATATATTAGTGAATAAGACTTAAGCAAAACGTTTTTTTTACATTGTTACGTTAATTGAACAATTTTGTTCACACTTTACACATTTTCATTTTCTTTCTCCAGCTTTTTCTGCGCTAGTAATGGCCATAGGCTGCTGGTTTGACTGCTTTATTAGATTTGAAGATGAGATTTTTTGGCACGTTCATGGATTGATTTGCTTTTTATAGTGCAGAGGTAAAAAAAATTGTCTGCTGGACATGTGTGATGGCGACGGAGCTTATGAATCCCCGAGCTCTTTCTTTAAAAAAAGAAGGATTGATAATGGCGCTCGTTTATTTTCCACAGCGGCGGTAATCACCCGCATTCTCATTAGGCCCTTCCGAGAGCCGCAGGATCCTCTTGGGGCCCTTTATGTCTATGAGGTGTTAAGAGCTCCCAGAGGGGCCGCTCTTCTCCGCACAGACGCAGATGGTCCCTGCAGACGCCACTTTTTTCAATTACAGTGTGTTGCGAAGAGCCCATTCCTCACCACTGCCAAACCAGAGCTGGCGCCACATGCCCGCGCGGCAGCAGCCCACGCGCGCGCCATTAGAATATCAATCTTTAGTCGCGCATCTGTATGTGGAGGTCATTTTTTCAGCACGGCACAGCTGCAGGTTTGAGCTGGAAGCTGATTGATTCTGCCGGCTTGATGTGATGATAAATCACGACGCGTGTTCGGAGGTTCGGGCCGCCCACATGTGCCTGTGGCGAGCTGGTCCGAGGGCACGCCACGGGCTGATAGGCCTGGCATGTGCGTATTAGCCTTTCATTTGAACACTTTGAGCCTGTACAGCTGGGCGGGATGATGGTGGTTAATAAATGCGTTGTGATTTCAGAGCAGAAAACATGAAATATAATGTACAAACACAAAGGCTTGATGGTTTTTTTAAAATGCTTTAATTTCAGGAAAGTATATTTTTTTTGCTGCAAATAATAATAACATCAACAATAATAATAATAATAATCATAATAATTTTATACATCATAGATATAATAATTGTAAATGTAAAAATGTATTTCAAATGCTAAGGAAAGAAAAGAAAATCACTTTTCATGAATACGTTCTAACCTCAAGAGTTCAATTAATTGTGACAAACTTTTTACGTATAACATTTTTATATGTAATAAATACTTTTTTTATATGTAATAAATACATTTAAAACTAATTTTATAGCTTTTATTTAGTCATTTATAACGGATTTAGTTATAATTCTTTATTTATCAACTAATACCATACTTGTTTACTTTTGTTAAAACAGTTTTTGGAAAAATACATAATAAACTTAAAATTTTCTATTAAAACTACATTTTCTATTAAAGCAAAGCTATATACATTTATATATGTATACAATTGCACATGTGTAATATCTATTGATATGTAATGTATTTAAAATATTCAAGTAAAAAACTGTTAATTTATTTAAAAAGATGTGATTTTTGTGTTTAAAGAGTACATGTCGTGGCATGTTGCTCGGAGGATGTGAGTGATGTGGATACTTTTCATCACAAAGAAACACACATTTCTCACTCGTCCGCACCTTCTAAACGCTGAAGATGTGGAGTGACGTCAGCGACATGACGTGATGTTCCTCATTAGCGGAGCTAATTGAATGTAAGCTGGAGAATGTTGAGAGGTCCTCGACATGGCTGGCTTCTTCCAGCCTTTGGGGCTTCTACATCAGGTTTGAATACGGCTGGTGACGGGTGGAACCCTGGGGAAGTGTTACTGCCAGGCCTGATTTACTCCTGCCATCTGATGCTAAACCAGAAGAAGCCCTTCCACACATCGGCCTCCAGGGGAATTGTCTTCACACACATTGTTTGGTTAAGTCACATTACAGGAGTGGATTGTTATCAGTTAGATAGACAGACAGACAGACCGACAAGTACACAAACTGAAAGACAGACAGACATACAAAAAAATACATAAGTAGCAAGACAGCGACAAAGAGTCTACACTCTTGTAAAAATTGACAGAGGCCGATAGACAGACAGACAAATAGATAGATGGATGGATGGATGGATGGATAGGTAGGTGGATAGATAGATAGATGGATGGATGGATGGATGGATGGATAGGTAGGTGGATAGATAGATAGATAGATAGATAGATAGATAGATAGATAGATAGATAGATAGATAGATAGATAGATAGATAGATAGATAGATAGATAGATAGATAGATAGATAGATAGATAGATAGATTGATAGATAGAAAGAATGCCTCCCATTCGTTGGATTGGGAAAGGAAGGAAATTTGAGTTGAAACCGAACACGCAATAAAACGCAAAACTGCTTTTCTGTGAAACAAAGACTGGACCGCACCCGCACGGAAACTCACTTTGCGTCTTATCACCAACCGTGTGAAAAGTCAGTGCGCCTGTGAGAACGCTGATTTACAGTTCACCTGGCCCGGGTAAAGCACTTCGGTGTGGAAACCTGTCACAGGAGCACCTGAAACCAGGTGAGAAAAGAAAACCCATCCTAAGCCTCCCATTTGTCTCCGTAATCGGCGTAAACGACCGTATTACTGACAAATCTGCCAACGGAAAGGCCGCGGTAAAGCGACCAGAGCTCGGCGCTGTGCTGATTAGTTTAGCTCCGACGTGTCATTGTCTCTCGGGGTCGTGCGGACTCTCACAACACCTCGAGTTACATGGATTACAATTCAAGATAAATCCCGCGACAGCAGCGCCTCAATCTCATTGGCCAGTTCTCGTCTCCACAGCTGTCAAGACAAAGAAAGGAGTCAAACGTAAAAGCCGCTGAGTGGAAGTTCTGCTCCTCCCCCATTCGCTCCTCCAACTTTCACACGCTGTACTGACTCTGTACGAGGTCAAGACGCGTTAGCATTAGCATGTCCAGGTTTCACAACGCGGGTTGATGAAAATGTTTTTTTTTTTTGCTGCGGCCTTATAGATGTGTTTTGGTTTCATCTTCAAGTTTTTGAACAATTTCAGAAAAGTTACAATTTTTAAGGAATTCATCGTTCGAAATCCCATGAGTTACCACACCATATCTCATTATATGAATGTACTTCACTGGGACTATTGGTTTTTGCCACCATGTAAATGTTGTACAAGTGAGTTGTTTCGTCTTTTTATTCGAGTATTTTTTGGTTGCACCAGTTAGAACTCTCCCAGTCAGCGTACACATCAGCATCCATTAGTGAAATGTTTTCGTAGCGGCTGAAATCTCTATTGTTTTAGTAGGGGTTGCTATTATTATGCTGTATTATGCATATTTTATATCTAAGCGTGTAAATCTGAACGGAGTTTAATATGTAACACTTTTACAGTTGTAAAGCTTATCAACCTCACACAATCGTGGCGTGTGGAAGGTGACTGGGGTATTTGGGCTTTTTCTGTTGTTTTTCGGTGTTGCGTGATTCATTTGACACTTCATTAACAGTAATGTCCAGTTTTGCATCCGTTCATCAGCCGTGCATTACCAACTGGCCGTGACAGATTTGTTTTCTCACAGCTTTATAGTTTGGCTGTCATAAATCCCGAGACGTTTAAAGGATTTTGGCAAACTGTGAATACATTTATCATTTTGACTATGACGTTAAGCAATTACAGACATATTTTAAACACGGACCTGTTTGTGATAAAACAGTGTCATATTATGTGCAATTTTTTTGCATTGATTGGGACTAAAATTGCCAGAATATAAATTGTAATAGTTACATTTAATCTGCATGAAGTATTATTACAAAACCAGTCCAACATTCATGCACATTTTTGAGTTCAAGTTCTAAAACTTCCATGTTGATGATTATTTCCTCCGTTCTTCAAAATTTTGACAAATTAGTTCAGTGGTGCGTTGGTTCTAATTTAAATAAAAATATGCAATGTATGTTTTCACAGACATCAAATGTTGTCTTTTAATGCACATTTCTAAGCACATTTTTATCTCCCACATGCACAACATCCCCAGCGCCAAGCTGCGTTCAGCACCAACTGAAATGACGCGAAGCATTAAGTGTCTTCAGCAGAGCTTCTGAAGGTCTACTTGAAATGGACTTATAAAAATGGTTTAATGTGTGACATTAGTCGTTGGCATTAGAAATGCAGACTTGGTTTATATTGGCTTTAGCGCGGTGGCTATTTAGAGCTGCAGCCGCGCAGATGATCTAATGATGTACTTAAAGACACTCACAAAACCCCGCAGCTATTTCATCCCTTTTATTGCGTCTGTCCTTGAGCAAGTAAACAAATTAACAGAGGGCGCCTGAACCCTGACATGCTAATGGACTGAATATTTCGGCCTATCTGGGTAAACAAGGCGCTCTTATCTCCACATCGACATGTCGCAGTGCCGGCCGCATCGGATTTCTCTGCTGAACTCTCGATACCACTTTGGGCCCAGGCCAAACCGGTAGCTTGCTGACTCAGCCCGATCCGGCTCCATTATCCGTGCCCTGATATAGAATCAATGTGATTAATCTTGAATAAAAAGCGGAAAGACGTATCCAAGAGTGAGCGGATCCTCTGGCAGTCGCCCGCAGAGAACTCCTCAGGCCATTGGGCCCCAGAAAACCAGTTAGACAATTAGCCGGTCAGAAATAAATCCACCTTTCAAATGACAAACCAAATCACAGAATTTTGGAGGAACCCAAAATCAAGACGTCGCAACGCCTGGCCTTTTAAAGCACGGAAACAAGCATGAAGATGCAAATTGTAGATGGAAAAAAAAAGCTGCACTGGGAACAGGTATTACTGTAGGAATCGACTAACAAATTTATTGAAGACCTATGTCACCATCATCAGAGAGAATAAATAAGAGATAAAACATCTTTACATAAACACTTAATTTGCATTTCCGTGGAGTGAGACGAACGACACATCTGAAACACACAAATGCATAGAAGAGCTTCTATTTCAGCCACCACGACTACAGCTTGTCTATTTCTGAAGTGATTTGCATGTTTCCAGGTATAAAAATAAAGACTCCAAGTTGATAAATCTTATAACGCCTATAGACATTTGGCAACGACCAGATTCCACAAAGCTGGTGAAATCACTTCTATCTACAATACGACAGCAATGTTTTATGTTCGTCTGTGGATCCTCAGTCTCAGTCTGTAGTTGACAGTGGAAACCAAATAAATAGTTAAACAGAAAATTGTGGTTAATATTTACAGCTTTTATATTAAAATTTTCAGTGGTTGTATTTCTGGATGCTGCTAGAAGCCTCGGCGAGACTCAAGTCTGATTCTCAGATGCAAGGAAACACCAAAGTACAGAAGATGCTTCAGATCAGTAATCCCACAGCACTGAAGATCCGTTTCCCCAATTGCAAATCAGAACTGGGCGTGATCCACCTCGTCCAACCAGGATGCTGGACTGGCCGGGAAGTCTGGGTATCCGCCACTGCTTCCGGTCGACAAGTCGGAGCTCGGACCGTTGCCCCCGCCGACCATCCGAACACCAGGCGTCATGGTCTGGGCTCCGCTCTGGCCCACCATGGGCAGTCCTGACTCTGGGTAGACCAGGCTGGTTATGATGGGCTGGTGTCTGGGAAGAGCCTGCAGCGAGCCGGGGGACTGCGGGAGGCTGTAGGGGCTGCTGGCCTGGATGTCGTGGTACTGCTCTTGTGAGGGAAGCATAGTGCCATGCTCAATGGGAAAAGGTGGATGAGCTCCTCCCTGGCGACTCAGAGATGGAGAACTTTCACTCAGACTGCTGTAGATGCCGTTGGAGTGGCCCAGATCGGACATGGGCGGCTCATCTATGAACATAAACAAATATATATTTTAATACCGATCGGAGGTTTAATACTGAATGCAGGTTCGACCTCTGAGCTTTACCTGTGAATGAAACCTCAGCATCGCTGTCCATGCCCTCCTCCTGCGTGCTGTCTTTATCTGATTTTGAGCTCCCACGTGACCGCTTCATATTCCTGAAATACTGACCCCATCTCTGTCTACCAGCATCCTTTTTCAGTCGTTTCTCTTTAGCTCTTCTGTTTTGAAACCACACCTAGACCAGAAAGATCCAACAGACATTTACAAAAATGTGATTTACAAATGTATTATATTAATGTAATTTAAATTTATGAATTATGCTATTATTTTTTTTAAATAAAAGTGCTATAATTTGCTATAATTACTTTAATTATACATTATTTCTACCTGAAAAAAAAACGCTATGTTCTTTACCTTATCTTAAAGAGTCTGCCCGTTTTTACCCATTATAGTAAGTACCCACCTTTTAACTAAATGTTCCAGTTTAATTCCGGGTGGCATTATTTTTCCATTAGCTCTGGTTGGTGGTTTTCAATTACTTAATCCTTTTCGAAAAAGTGTTTTTTATTCAG
Source organism: Paedocypris sp. Pulau Singkep (assembly GCA_017309775.1). NCBI lineage: Eukaryota > Metazoa > Chordata > Actinopteri > Cypriniformes > Paedocypris > Paedocypris sp. Pulau Singkep. Next base: position 966,380 of record MU204310.1, read on the forward strand.
TACTTTATTCTTTTCGAAAACGGGTTTTGCATTCCGTTAAATTTTTCGATTTTCTAAAGCCGTTTTTACAATGAATGTAAAGGAAATAAAAATTAACAATTGATAAAATAAAACGATGAATCTAGAAATAGCCTATTGACTTTTTTTTGCAACGGGTGCATATGTTTTTGTTTATTAAAAGTTTCAAACTGCTTGAAACCGGCGCATATTTTATTAAATAGAATATGTCCTACATTTAAATACTGGTGAATCAAAGTGAATCAAAGTTTGTATTACAATTAAATCCGTTTTATTAAAACTATTAAACCTCTGATTGCACCAGTTAGTGGCATTTTGACATTTTAACAATCCAATTGATTTCATTATTACCTGCACTACCCGCATGTCGAGGCCGGTCTCAGAGGACAACTGTTCCCGAACATGTCGCGCGGGTTTCGGCGAGTTATTGTAGGCGTTCTTCAGGGTTTCCAGCTGTTTGGCAGTGATTGTCGTGCGTGGCCGTTTTGCCGTTGAATCCGCTTCTAAAATGGCAAAAACAAAAACAAACCAAAAAAACGAAAATTGAACAAACAAACAAAAAAGGTTCGTTTTAACCACATTAATACGACTTATGAAAACAAAACGTTTTATATTCTATTGTTGGAGTAACAATTATTCATAAATAGGTAATGCAATAATTATTAAGATTTGTATTAAGCCTAATAATTATTAACCCTTTTTTAATAAACACATGGATAACAATTAATAAATAATTAATAAATAATAAACAATTAATAAATAATTGTTACTGTATTCAAATTTTATTTATTAAAACAGTAACCGTGTTTCATATTTTTTCATGTTTTCAGGAAACAGTACAATGCGTAAAAATATAATGCAATACAATACAATATGAATTTGTAATAACACCAAAAGCACGTTTATTTGGGAATATGCTTTTGTGTGTGTGACTGTATAGCGCCGGGTCTTTCTGAATGGCCGGATGGCGCGTTCATCTCTCAGGCTGGGTTGGCACTTATCGATCCGGAGGCTGGCGAGCTCGCAATTACCTGCGCTGGGTCAAATGTTTATAGACGAGCCCACGACCCAGCAAGATTAAGTTCAGAGTTAAAAGCGGCCGATCAATAAGAGGTCATTGAATGAAAGATGTTTAACTATTAAGACTTAAACCTAACCTAAGCTTTCGCCGGAGGATGCGAGTGATGTAGCTACCTCTCTGTTTGGCGGTCTCGTAATCGGCTTTACACACCAGTCGACTGTCCTCCATCAGGTAGTACTCATCACCTGTGGCCAGCTGCCTCTTACACACGATGCAAGCGAAGCAGTGCAGGTGGTAAACAAAGTCCTGCGCCCTGCGGACCACCTGTGTGGGCGGAATGCCCTGCTGGCACGCGGCGCACTTAGTCCCGAACCTCCTGCAGAGAAACCATGGGTGAGAAGCCACTCAGAACTAGAGCAATGCGTGTGTTCATCTTTAAATCCAGGTTCTCACTTGAAGAAGTCATCCTTGCAGTAGACGCTCTCGCCTCGGCTGAAACATTTATCGGCCAGCGGAGACTGGCAGTCGCTGCATTTCAGGCATTTGCTGTGCCAGTGCCGGTCTAAAACCTTCAGGATGAAACGGTCCACGATGTGCTGATTACAACCCGCACAAACGGGAACATCTGCGGAGAGCAAACGGGAAAGTGTCGTCATTTGGTCCACAAGAATGTGTTGAACCTCAAGAGATGAAGAAATGATCGAAGATTTGAAACGTCCATCATCCGTTGGTCAAATCTTCATCGCCGCTCTTAATAGGTCGTGGTGGGAATTCGAAAGATTCTAATTCGAATTTCTGAAAATCTCGTTGCTACAATGTTTTCGCGCAAAGCATGTCACATTTTCGGTGGTATAGAAAAAGTCAATTATTAGAAACAATAAAATGTATTTGTTAGATTTAGAACAACAATTACTTGAGTAATGTAAAAATAACATCGTGTTATATTGTACTGCCACAACTAAACAAAAGACAAATGATTAACCATCTTAACTTCACGAGCCACGTAATTGTTTAAATAACTTGAGGGTTCAATCGTTAAAGTTTTGTAAAAAAGTAAGCATTAAATATACAAATTCTATTTAGAATTCTCAGTAAATTTTAAAGTATTTTTAGATGTTTTTCGTTTTTTATATAATGATAACATTTATTTCGGCCGAAATTTTACTCATTCTAATACTTAACGTATTGTCAAGCTTTCTAAACTCGAATAAACTGTTGATTTTACTAGAAGTAATGTCAACTCAACCTGCTGGCCATCAATATCAATAAATAAAGCTTCTTCGCGTTTAATCAGAAGGAATCGAATGTCTATGTCCTCTCGGTTCAACTACGAGGAGATGTCATGAACAAACGCGTAAGTAACATTGAATTATTTATCAAACAGATCTAAGATATAAATTACATTTATTTAGCTTCTTTTTATTAACGCCTCATTGTACACATTATTGCCATAATATAAAACGATAAACGCTTTTTACCCTGGCCAAGGAAAAGAAAAGCAAAATTATGATAAAGTCAAAAATAGAAAACAATTCCTTCCAGAAACAAACAAAAGCAAGCATATGCTGAAGTGACCCACAGTTTAAAACGTAATCCTCCGATCTTAACTCTAATCCTCGTGATATGAAAAGCACCAAAAGACTCAGAAGTAAAAATAAATAAATAAAAAAAAACAGTAAAAATGCACCATAAACGTGAAAAGCAACAATAACAAAATTTCCCATAGACCTCAATCATCTTGACACGAAGAGCTAATAATAACAAATGTTATAAACAGTTTCAAAACGAATTAATTAAACGTGTTAAAATAACAATGGGCTCAGTTTTTGCTCATTCTTAATTAAAACAGAGCATTTATTTTTAGGATTAGCATAACAGCTTTTCCATCATCGGTGACCGTACCTTTCCGAATGTCCTCTCTGTGTGTGAGTAGAGCCAAGAGCATCTCCCTATGATGAGAGTCGCGTGCTTTATTTGCTTCCATTTTCATTATTCCAGTAAGTAATGACAAAATGCACGCTACGATAAGTCTCTGAGAATAAAAAACATCTCAGAATCTCACATGAACTTCACGTTTCCCATCGAGCAAAGTTTCTGTGGATTCTGGTTCTTGACGTGTAAAAAGAAACGCCGCCCTCACGGTGACTGATTAAGATGATCACAAATCACTATTCGGAGATTTAACCGAACACAAAATGTTTTGTTCTGACCATCGCACGACATTTTAAAATCGAGAATAGCTTTACATATATCAGTTTTCGATTTTAGTGCAGTAATCACTTTTATTATGTTTAGAAACGTGTCATGAAAACAACCGCCATAACAATTGTAAAATAAATGTGGAGTTCAATAATGCAAAAATATAAAAGCAATACCACCAGAACCATTCTTATTCATTTTAGAAAATATAAAAAGAGTTGTTAGTGAAAACAATAAATCCTATTTATATACATATATATTTTTTATATTTTGTACATGTTTCTGTATTTCACATTTTAAACGAAACGTTTAAAAATAAAAATATAAATATACATTTATATTTGTTTGTGAGCAGTAATTTTTCCACAGTTCGCAGGAAAACATTGTACATTTACTTATGTAAAGCAAAATCATTGCGAAACCATATTATTTGTGCTAAAATAATTATTGACTGATCATTTATTTGATTCTAATATTACTGCATTATTACTGGAAATAAAACACATAACTAACACAAAATCTTGCTGTGAAACGTACGCGAAACAAGAAAAACAAATGAACTCAACGAAAATGTTTCCCAATTTCTATGAACTCTTAAAAACTCCGGTGTCTGCACGATAAACTCTTTCAATGTTTTGACATGTCGAAACTATGTTTTAGAGAAGTAGTTTAGCAAACTGCTGATCAACATCTAGATGAATTGTATTGACACTGATCTGCTGCGCCTTGGGAAATCAGCTTTAGTGGCACTGCAGCCAGCAACATGATAAACTCAAAATCAATGGCACTTTTGCTTGGATTTTCCCACTTTATGACGCACGTTTGGTGAAAGGTGCAGCAGTGTTTCAGTTTTATCGTTTTATTGACCTGTTAGCGTTAAAAACATCACTAAAGATGAAGCAGAATTATCGGAAAACGTTTTATTTTCGCCACCATCTTTAATTCCCTGATGTTGCGACTCGATGCTTTTAATTCAATAGATGCTGCAACATCCCTCGTGACGTTATCACGACAAAAACAAACAAGGTAGTTTTCGAGCATTTTAGTTTAAAAAAATGTGACTTTTTTACGAGCTCTCACCTGGTTCAGGTGCTGCACCTGTTGGTGAGGAACCCGATACGCGTTCAGCTCTTTACAAGGAGCTTGGCTCCACTTGTGGGTCTCTAATGACAACCGTGACAGCGCGCGCTCAGCATCTGTTCCACGCGCGAACACTGATGCTCATCACATATTCATAACGCGGCCGACACGAGCGTTTACAGTCTTAACAGCATCACGAGACTTAAAAATGCACAGTTAGTACTGCGGAACAAGTCTTTGGGAATAATGGGTCGACATTTGTTTTGTTTTTGTTTTTTTTTTTTTTTTTTACAAAAAACATTACATAGTTTCGGGTTCGTTAAGCTTGCAAATTGTGGCCAGGTCACTTTCATGTCAAGAATTCGTTTTCTTAAATTTGCCATGATTTAAACGAATAAATAAACCGAGAATGAGCTTTGAAATCAAAAGAAATAATCAAAGTCAAAAATATAAGTTGTTCCTTACCTTGACCTGAACTGTATCTGGAGTAATTTCCAGCATTTTGACAACTCGATCCCGAATGTTCCAACAACATGTTGCTGATTATTTAAAAAATCAGTCCAGACAAAAATTGCAGCGCAGAAAAAAGACGAATAAAACAATATAATAAAAAAAAACAATAAATAGAAAGCACCAGGAATTATTTTCAAGTAAACAGAGCAGACGGCGGTTCGTGTTACGAAGGCTTTCTGGATCTTTTCATGTTTCTGGGTCTGCTGGTGGCGTTCATCAGAATCCTGCTGCAGTCGCTCAAAAGATCGCGAAAGCGCACGAGCGCGGCGCGTCACAGCCGGAGGCGAGTGAGTGTGACAGTGTCTCTGTCCGCGGTCCTGAAGGAGTTTCTGAAGGCGTGAACACACCGACCAACAGAGCACAACCCACCAGTTCACCCACCCTCGTCCACGCGACTCCACATCTAACGTTCAGCATCAGCATCTTAAACCGCAGCAGCACTGTCTCATCTCTCAACAGTTTCATTTCACCATAAATATACATTTTTTTTTTCTGAACGATTCAACCTTAAAAAAAAAAAAACTAAATGTTGCAGTGAAGTATCAGTTGTAATTGTTGTTGTATACGGATTGTATGGTTTTTGCTAAATGTATATTATTTGAAACCTAAAATTATTTTTAAGGAAACGAATAATGTACAGTATACCAAAATACGTATATTATACGCTGTGCACAGTATGTAAAATATAATATAATACTGTATATCACAATACTATACAGATTATTCTTTAATTCATTACATAATTTTCATCACCATGGTGTTCAAAAATCAAACCGATTTGAAAATGCAAAACATTTACCCTGGAAATGTAATATGCAAAAAACGATTTTGTTGAAAAGTCCCTCTACAATGGTGAGATTCACCAAAAGGATGGTGATGTTTAGAGATTATAGTTTAGAGATTATGATATACAAATTTAGAGATGCTTGGTAGATACCGGTAACACATTTGGGATTGACCTTTACAGGCACCTCCAACAACAAATACTGGAGTGAACAGACTCTCTCTCTCTCTCTCTCTCTCTCTCTCTCTCTCTCTCAGTTTCAATATATTGGGAAAGTGTTAAAGCACCTGGGACCCACTCACAGGTCCATTTCAATCAGGCTTTGATAGACTGACGGAGATCCAGGAAACACCACGTCCTCCGAGACACTCGATGGTCATTGTGCTTTGTGAACGCCACAGCAGATCAAAACTATACATTAGTCTGGAGTGGAGTGTCCAGTGGTTTTAAATGATTGTGCGTTTAAGGGCCACGGACATCAATGGAGCGCATATGCGTCTTTTTGTGAAGACTTCATCTGAGAAACTTCAAAACAGATGAAAGTGCAACACACAGCGAAAATACCCAAGTGTCCGAGGCTTGTGCATGCTGTGGATTTTACTCCAAGGCCGCTCTCAATGCCTTTACATGTTTAATACTGTTTAATAAGGATAAATAAATCCAAAATTCTTCAACATAATTCACTTTATTATTTTTAATTGCAGTCTTGCTTGTTACAGTCTAGCTGCAAAAAATAGAACAATTAAAACATATGGAAGTGTAAGTATTTTTCCCAACAGCAAATAGTAAAAATCCTACAGTATTTTTAACATGACTACAATAATATACAATTTGTTTTGTTATTATTAACAACACAATACTAAAGTTAACAAGTCCTCCGTGCTGCATTGTGAAAACAGAAAGGTACCGTGAAACTTACCAAAGTAGTGTTTTTTGTAAATCTTTACAAAACTGTAAAACTTGCAGATTTTTTAAAAATAAAAGCTGCCTTTGCATGACCATTTTACAACAAAGTACAGTGAACGTTCTTCTATGTGACAATAACAGGCAGAATTTCCGAGCCACAAATCACATTCAAATCTAAAGGGAAGAACTGTAGAAAAAACAAACAAACAGATTCTGTATTGAAGGGCACAGTGAAACGCGAGCACATTAAATATGCACTTAAAAATGTTTGTAACAATCTGAACGACCCTTTTAAAGTTAGAATGATGGCTTTAAATAGAAATAAAGCAGAAAATATTCCGAAAACAAGCCGGAATAACAATTTGAAAATATTAATAGAAGCAGTAAATATTAGTTTGGAAGGTTCCTGCAAATCTTTCAGAAGGCATTTCACGAGCTGTGGCGCTAAACAAAAAGCACAAAGAAACGCGAGACCGGGGCCGTTTGGTGGGCTGCAATATGGTGTGATTGGGGGCGAACATTTCTGTTATGGTCAATTTTGGTTATTTATTTGCGTAAACAACTGGCGGAGTGGGAGCTGGAGTTTGCTGGTCAGAGGTTGAGCGTGCTGGTCCTGACACCAGCTCTCCATTGTGCGTCTGTCATAATCAATCACGCCTCTGAATGGAGGGTCTTGTGTGGGGAAGGAGGGCACCAATCACACGCCTCATTAAACAGGCTTGGTTACTCAATGGCGCAGTGGTCCCAGGACACTCGGCCTGTTGCTGTCTGCTTGAGCATCTATGGCCGCCAGGATCAGGATCTGCTCTTCCTCTTCCTGTCTGTCTGCTGGCTTCCTCGTGTGAAGACGCCTGGAAGAGACACTCCACTGACTGGGGGGATTAACTGTGTGGTCAGCGTGGTCAGTGCCGAAGACCCTTCCTCCTGACGCGGTGTTGTTGACGTTCACGCGTTATGTTAGCCGTTAGCCTAGCCGCCGCTGCAGCAAACTCTCATTGTTCTGAAAGTGTGTCCATCTGTCAGGTTTCATTGGCCAGCGATGGCTTTCCGAGCAGCTGGCTAAACTGCCCAACCGCCACCTACAGCGCCTTGACCATTGGGAGGGTCAGCGGGTCTGGACGGGTGACACCATTGAGTCTTTTGTCTGGTAATGCGCTACTGTAACTGTCTGAGTGTGATTAGCTGCAGCGCTCCGTTTCTGCTGGAGAACATCACGTCTACACACACACACACACACACACACACACACGCAGACTTGCTTCTCTGAAGAAACAACAACGTCTGCAAAACTGTTTCTGCTCTCTGCTGTGCTACTTGTTTCTTAATACTACATATAATGTGCATTTCCCCCAATAAAATGTTTTTGTTTCTATTCCTCCATGTCTGGTTTCCATTCGCCAATCTGTCTCTGTATGTCTGTCAGTCAATTAGTATGTCTGTCTATCTGTCTGTCTGTCTGTCTGTCTGTCTGTCTGTCTATCTGTCTGTCAATTAGTATGTCTGTCTATCTGTCTGTCAGTCAATTAGTATGTCTGTCTATCTGTCTGACTGTCTGTCAATTAGTATGTCTGTCTGTCTGTCTGTCTGTCTGTCTGTCTGTCTGTCTGTCTGTCTGTCTGTCTATCTGTCTGTCAGTCAATTAGTATGTCTGTCTATCTGTCTGTCTGTCTGTCAATTAGTATGTCTGTCTATCTGTCTGTCTGTCTGCTTGTCCGACTGTCTTTATTTCTGTCGGTCTGTCATCTGTCCGTCTGTCTATCTTTCTGTTCAGCTGTACGTCAACCCATCCAGTGTTCTGTTTGTCCATCTGTATGTTTGTCTGCATGTATATTGTTTTTTAACAAATAAAATGTATCATTTTTGTTTGTCTATCTGTCCATCTGTCTGTCCATTTGTTTGTATGTCTGTCTGTCTATCCATCCGTCTATGTGTCTGTTTTTCTGTTTGTCTCTCCATCAGCCTGTTTGTCTCTCTGTCCGTCCGTCCGCCAATACATTCATCTGTCTGTCTGTCCATCCATCCTGTCTGTCTGTCTGTACTGGTGTCCACCCGTCGTTCTGTCTCTCTGGATGAATCGGGACGTCACAGCTGTGGGTGTCTGAGTGGGACAGACTGAGGTGTCGCGGTTCAAAGGGCGACGGCATCAACCTCCCAATATTGAGATGCTAATGATGAACAACATAATGGCACAAAGACAGAATGTGGCAACTGGCCCAAGGAACAATGGTCTTTAGCTCAGCCTGACACGTTTACTGCCCAGCATGTGTCGCTCACTTCTTCACCAACAATGAGACGCAACAACTGTCCGTCCTTGAGGAATCTCCACTTTAAGTCCTTTCAGACTGATGCGCCGTATTTCTTACCGACTCGAGTGAGGCTCAGGAGAAGTTTGGCTTTGCATTGTCTGCAAGTGTGAAGGCAGCACGCATGAGGTCAGACCAGTGTTCAGAGGTCAAAGTTCAAAGCCTTTAGTGGAAGTTAACACATCACTCTGGGTCAGCTGACCTGCTCGGTTTGTTTTCTTCCCAAACAGAACCATAACTGCTTACTAAATAACAGTGCAAATACTGACAGTGCAAATGTGAAATTATAAACTAAAATGTGCGTTGTAGATATTAAACTCATTAAAAAATTGGTCAATCGGTCAATGAAACATATTTTTTATGAACATTCTACTTTTAACTTTTAATATTATGGTATTTTACTGATTGGTTATTTAGTGTAATTTTAACTTTTAATATTATGGTATTTTACTGATTGGTTATTTTGTGAAAAAATATGATTTTTATTTGAATATATTGTAATGTGTTTAACATTTTTTACCGTGTAATCTTTGCCACCACAACTGCCAGTCTTTTTTGTACATTTCACAGATTATACAAACAGTTTACATTTCTTCCGTGTGACACATACAGACAAGCCCGGATGTTTACACTATACGTTTTTGTTACATAATTTGTTTACATAATCAGATGTTTAGTGTTTTGTCAAATAAATCATTAAATTAAGCAAAAAAGATACATCACATCAATAAAAAGAAATAGTAGATTAAGTTTAAAACGTTACAAAAGGTAATTTGTAAGAGCACAAATGTAATTGTGCACAGGAAAATGAGGGTGCAAAAAAGTAAAAAAAAAAATACGTATTCTGCATTGTGTTAATGAAATGCACATTTTTTGCACAAGAAATTTACAGTCGTATGTTTAGTGTACAGAAAAATATTCAAAACAAAGTTGTGGAGCACTTGTCAAAAAAGTTTTCTGACCCGATCAATGTCACCTTCTCACCGAGCCGCATGATGGATGCACCGAATCAGCGGCGAAACGAATGTATTTATTATTTGTAATTTATTTGCGTATTAATCACACTGCGTGTCACAGCATCTTGGACAAATGGGCTGCGGGGAAGAGCTTTGGGGTCAGACGTTTAAACGCTGGCATTTATCACTGTGTCATTATTAGATGTCGTTACCGCCGCGCTGCTCTTGATTAGAAAACAATCCATTGAACGCTCCGCAAATCACACAGGTGCGGGAGCCAATCACATCGCGCGAGTCATTCTCATCAGGGTCTGAGTGATTTCCTCGTGGAGGTGAAGACTGCAAATGAACCGTGATGGAGGGGGGAGGGGGGGCTGTCCCGGGTCAAGTGGGCGACATGTTGTGTTGTTTTCTTTTTCTTTTTTTTGTCTTTTCTTCCAGAGACAGCAGGATTTAGGAATGGTGGATAAGAGACCGCACACGTCTCCCGGCCCATAATCCCACTGTCTCAGACTCATGACCCACTTTCTTGGAGGAGAGGCGCATGTGATGGCCCGGCGTCAGGCCCGGTCTCTCAAGGGCGGGTGAGCAGGAGGGCAGCGGGTCAAAGACAAAAACAGCAGGACTCCCCCGAGACCTCTTCCTGTCCGAGCTGAAAGAAAGATCAACAAGGGCCATTTAACTGTTTCCCTCCCTTCTGCGTGTCTCCAGCCAAACTCGATAAACGAGACAGAGCGTAACCACGGCAACCAAGCCAAAATAAATCCTGAAGAACGTCGTCCTGACAGGGATCCCATTCAATTCCTTATTCTAATCCAGCGTTTAGCACAGATCATCCAGTCACATAAAAGGATAAACCAGTGACTCTATTATCTCCATTCTTTTGTCTATTATCTCCTCCGTATGAAGTAGGACATTGGCACTCGCTCGCATTGATGGTGTTTGTTTCCCTCTCATCTTTAAACTCTCTTTTGTGTCAGCATCCTGCGGCATCTTCACTCTTAATCTGTGGCAGACTGCAAGTGTCTGGCGTTGGCACGGTCTGGGATAATCTCTGTCCCTGATCCACCTCGGCCCAAACTAGGCCAAGAACCAACGGGGTCCTCCGGCGTTTAAAGAGAGCATCCTTGCAGACTTTTGTGCTGTACTGTCGTAGGTGAAATTCAGTAAGCCTGATTTAAGAGGGAAGCTTGATGCAGTCGTGAGATTGAGATTATGGATTACCAGTAGGTGTGAGTGGATTCATATTGTTCTGTCTGATCCGTTGGTCGGTCTGTTTTGGGTTTGGTTTCCTCGAGCCGAGTTGGAAAGCTGTTTGGAACATGGGTGGATGGGTCGCTAGGTGACATACATCCGGCGAGTTTGAAGGGTTATCGATCTCAACGAGAACCGGAACTAAAGTTGCCCAATGAAGAAAGAAAAGAAAACAAATGGAAAAGAAAAAAAAAATAGTCAAGATTCAGCTTGATCCTGTCTGAGGATGAGAGTCATGTTTTTAAAAAAAAATCAGAGAATTTTTAGATCTTAAGAAAGCTAGTTACGTTCCTATAAGTATAGTTCTTATTTGTTCACGTTTAAACTTTTTTTTTTATTTTAGCAACAATTACCCGATCAAACATAACCTTTGACTACATTATAAAGCTAAAAATACTCAATCAATCACAAACTTTCAGCACTTTTAAAATGCACTTGTAATTAAACATAATTTATTTATTCATTTAACAAGTCAATCATTTATTTTGTCTCTTATTTTGTACATTTTACTTGTAACTGATCAACATATTACCAATTAATCACATCAACCAAATCAAATCATTTAACCAAATAAACATTTCACAAATCACTTTTATACTATTTTTTTTTGTTGTTTTTTTTTTTTACAATTTGATTACTTGTGGAAATTTCCTAACATTAGGGAATTGGATTTGGGTCCATACCTATCCATCTATCTACATAGGTCCATCTGAACGCTGTTTAATTGAACCTAATTTTGGGTTTATGAATTATTAAGCAGTTTACAAATAATATTTTGTATCTCATGTACACACAAAATAAATTGGACTCAATATATGCTCTCAGGTAATATATTTGTTGCGACAAACATTGGACAAATATTTTGCAAAGGCTTCATACTTTAGTATGATACAGACAAAGAAGTCTTTTTTTTTTCCAAAAACTTAAAAAAATAAGTTTTTCTGTAAATAGTTTTTCTTCATTTAAAGTCAAATGCTGTTGTCACTGACTGCTGTCATTTTCCTTCCATTTGCCTTCCACATTGCACAAGATACACATGAAGATGCCGAGCTGTTGATTTGTCTCCATCTGCTGAAACCCGAGTTTGTCAGAAGGTTGGTTTTGTGATGCTTGAACCACTGTCATGGCAACACTGGTGTCCGTATCTCAGCCTCTCCAGCATCTGCTCTGCGTCTCACGGCTTTCTTGAAATATAAAGCACTTTCCATGCCTGGTATTTTCAGATTGTCCTCAAATGCCCAAATCTGTCCATGGATTCATTATACTAATAGCATGTCTGCAAATCAGTTTATCAAAAATGACTGCCACTGGTCCAGCATGTGTGTCCCGCCTTCAGAGAGGGTGAGGCTTGATATATCTCCTCACAGCCATGAAATGGAAGAAGCCATTTAGAAAAGGAAGGATGCAAGGCCATTGATTGTGATGTTATTGGCAAAATCAATATATAAAGAATTGTAATAATTTTTGTTGCTTCTTGCTGTCTCCAAGTCAAGAGATCTTCACCTTCACATCAAGCTTGACCTGGATCTCAAGCTTTTACAATCATTTAAAATTTGTTCTCTGTTATGGTCTCCAAATATGTCAATTTAATAGTCCAATAAAAGTATTCCAGTAACTTTAGATTATATAAGTATTTAACATGATTGGATGGCCTGAATATGTGATAACAGAACACACACACGCATTATTTTAAAAATATAATATAATATAATAATATAATATAATTTACACATGCATACTGTGTGTACCTTTACAGATTTTTATATTGTTTCATAATAAATTCATTTAAAACACTATTTGTTCAAATTGTATGGTTTTCATCTCTAATTTTGTAAAACTAAGTTTAGATATTTTGGCTAGATTTAAATTACTTTGCGGTTTTTACAGTCAGAAAAACAGACATTGGAAAGCTCTTGCTAAATTGTATTGCTTGAATTTCCCTTGTTTGTTTTTCAACAGTATGTTTATAAAAACAAGACTTCATATAATGTTGAAACTGGTTTTGGTCACATGACTATGTGGGTTATTAAGATACTATCAGTGTCATAGTGGCTTTAAAACAAGCGGATCTAGATGCTTCAGCAGCCTCATCAGTGACGTCATCTGCACTGCCATGCACGCTTCAGGGATTAGAGTTTCATCTCTAAACTCCCGCTTGCGTCACCCTTCTTGTTTAACTGAGGAGGAGGAGGACAAGCCTGGACCTCGCTGAGGTGATTCTGATGACCAAGTTCAGCATTTGAAATCCTTTCTTTCACAGTCCAGAAACGCACAGGAGAATTTCCAGTGTGGAAATTTGCCTAAAGGTGTGAGTGAGAGTGGCAATGTGTGTCTCACTCTGTGATTGGCTGGCCACCAATTTGGAGCTTGTGTCACATTTTCAGGCCCAGAGTTGCTGGGATTGGCTCCGGAATTTCCGTGATTCAGAAATGAGAAAACGGTTAGAAAAAACGGATCAATGGTAAAAAAAAAAATTGTTGTCTAAAACAAATACGATATATCTGAAAGCCAAACACAAACTGTATAAACCAGATCAGTTCAGATTCTTCAACATACAGTACAAAATTAATATGATGGTATTTTATTCATCTATCATAAACAGTTAAACTCTAAACATATAAATAAATTAACACACTTGTTGTTTTGCTGATAAGTGAAAGCCATTCCATTCCGTTCATGATGCATGTCTGATTTCTATTGGCTACAAACATTGTTATGTTCCCAATTGTGTTATCCACTGAGGACAACTATCAGTCTTTATTTTATGGCCAAATCTTCTGAGAGGATTAGAACGTGACATCACTCCTTGTTTTTCTGTTCGACGAGGAGCAAAAAAACAAGTCCAAGGAAGCAAAACAATGAGCGTAATACAATAAAGTCAAAACAATACGGATTGGCGCGCATTATGTTAAGATGAGTAAATCATGCCGCAGCATGTGAAACTCATCCCCGCCGACGCTGATCCCCACATCCAGCATATCAGCCTCCACACAGCGGGGTCAGTGTCTTCTCAACGTGGGAAACTTTCGTAGTCAGCTTACTGGAGCGCAGCGGCCGCTAAACCGCGCTGGAAGTCCGGGCAAAATGGCCATTAGCCTAAGGAGCTTGTGTGCCGGTCGGAGGAATTGTCTTGGGATTGTGAGCTCGGATGGGAGTTTTAAAAGGTTTTAGAGCACGGCTAAAAGTCTTGTAACGAGCGGATCCCAGAGACGCGTCCGAGCAGAATGCAAACAGTGCGGCGGATTTGCCAGCTCAGCGCCCGGCGTCCCTCCCTCCCTCTCCGGCGGCTTTGGTCCGGCCGCGGGGCTTTGGGAGGATTTGCCACTTTCTCATTAGGTAAATTGGTTCGGTCGCTTCCGACCCGCTTGGTTTGCGCAGAGACATCCCGTGCGAATATCGGTTACTCTTTATGGCTTATAGTACTAACACACATGTGGAAAGTGGGGAGTGGGGGGGGTAGGGGGCGTGACTTCAGTCTGATGACCTGTTTGACCTGTTTGACCTGTTCGCCACGGCCTCACAGAATGACCCCTTCCACCCTCGGGTATAAGTCTGGGATCTTTCAGTGTACAATTTGCATGTTTTCCACATGCTTGTGTGGGTTTACTCCTGCTCTCCAGTTTCCACACAGTCCAAAAACATGCAGGAGAATTGAAGAAGACTGATCGCTGCCAAGTGTTCCACAGGACGCTTCAGGAGATCCTTCATACCTGTGGCCATCAGACTGTACAACTCCTCTCCATAAGTGCCGGGAGTTTTACTTTTTCTTTTAACTTTCTATGAGCATTAGTGGTTCACCCGTATATTTTTCTGGTTTTGTGCAATTTCTTCATGCTACTATTTATTGTTAGTCACTTTTTTTTACTTATTTGTACCATACCGAGATTTTTATGCAGATATACATTTCTATTTTTTCTAAGTCATTGGCTTTTATGCTCAGTATGACTTTGAGGCAAGATGGCCGACTTCCTGTTGGTTTGGCGAGGTCTACGCGATAGGCTTTTTTGCCTTCCTAGCATTCTAGAGTTACAACAACAATATATAAGGCATTCCTGTGGGGGTGACAGGGGCAAATGTTACATCGTCGGATTCGTCTCATCATTTGGGTTTTGGTTCTGGGGTGTTAGTGGGTGTCTGGGGTGAGTGTCGGGGGTGTGGGCGGGGTTTCCACTTTTTAGCCTAGAACGAATAATAACAGTCACTCACCTTTGGTAAGGCGAGTGCCTAATTAACAATATTTAATTTTATTACAATTAGACTAATGTAAGATGTGGATGTCCACATCTTCTACAAATGTCAGTTTTTCGTTAAGGTCGTTGAACATTATTCAACATTATTTTTATAGTCAAATCATGTATTTCTGCAGCATCCTCTTAGGTAAAAGAACTAAGAATATCTTGTTTTTCTTTCTTTTAAATGTATAATCTTCTTGTCTCGAGGGTTTGTTAGAAGGTCTCTAGCTCCAGAAGCCTCACCGTTCGGAACCAGATGAGACGGACAAACATGGCATAAGTCTGGAAGATAACGTGCACAGATGCTTCTTGTTTTTACATGATGTCCGGTTAACAAAATGAAATAAAAATCCTGTTGCCCATTTGGAAAGCTCCAAGCAGCTTAGCGAAATCTCATTTTGTCTTGGCTTTTTCTTCCCGCCTGCAGTAATAAGCTGTGCAGTTGTGATGTGACACAATAAAAGCATCCCGTGACATGCGAGCTGAGGATTAAGTGACGCGCTGGACGGCAAAACAGCCTGTTTTTCACTTCTCTATGGTCAGTGTGGTGGAAAACAAAAGCAGATCTACGGTTTTTAGTGTCTTCAGTGAAGAATCATCTACAACCAACCGCAACAATCTTCAAGCGCTTCTTTTTAGGATTTTATAAAATAGCACACCATCCAATCTACACAGTACAGTATATATTTATTTAAAACTCAATAGACATAAACACAACTCAACTGCACTTATTTTCGAAAAGGCCTGAATAAATGGAAAAAATGGTATTTGTAGGGCTTCACTGTAACCTGCTGAAACAGCTATCCTAATACATATAATAGTTAATAAATACATTATTATTTTTAAATGTTATACTCATACATATGTGTATATAATATTTAATTAACACATGCGCCCAAACACCCCGGCCTCAGGCTGCCCACTGCTCCGGGTTTGTGTGTGTCTCACTGTGTGTATGTATCTTCACTGTATGGTTAAATACACAGCACAATTTCATATGCGATCACTAGTGGCCATATTGACAAAGTCACTCACTTCACTTTATTTTCAGTTTTCAGACTCCAGTTCAAGGCCTGATTCGGTTCTTTCTGTGTGGAGTTGGCATGGGTTTCCTCCAGGTCTCCAGTTGTCTTGACAGTACAGTAACAGCCGTTCAAAAGAATCAAAGTCTTTTGAAAGTTCAAAAAAATCAAAAGAATCAAAATTGCTGGTAGGTTGAATGTGGTGAATTAAAGTAGTGCCGTAATCGCAAAACACAGGGTTTAGCCACTGCTGAAAGTTGAAAAAGAACAGGCTCCTTATCTGTATTAAATGACAAACGTCCAGGAAGACCTGCTTTTTCACAGGCTCATTAAATAATGATCCCTTAAGCCCAAGCTGCTCCCATATTTAATATTTGCCCTGCATTTTCAGCCTTGATTTTCTTAAATGGAGAGAATTAGGCGAGCAAGTCCTTCCAAAATCCCGCAATCCTAGATGAAAAGATGATTTGATTCCTCTTAAGATTCATTAAATAAAGAGTTCCTGTAAGCGGGCCACTGTGCTGCCCACCACTCTGACTGATAGACTGGCAGAGCAGATTATTGCACGGCAGACACACTATAATTATTTCCTTATGATGGGAGGGAAACGGCAGCGGGTGGTTTGAGGTCAAAAGGCCGGTGTAACAAGATGCTCCACAGTAAAACAATGGGACGGCGGGCACGCCACGCGCCACAACAGATTGAAACCCAAGAGCCACGTTATTTCTCGGAGTGGAAGAAAATCTACTTACAGACGCTCTCGGCTCTCGGGCTTTACAGAGCATTAGACAAGCAGACACCCACCGCAAAATGTCATGGATTGTTTTCTTCTTGTTTCTTTATTTCGGTTTTGATCATATTTATCGGATTTTAGATGAAAATGAAACGGCATTACTGATGAATAGTGATTGTACACACACACACACACACACACACACACACACACATTTGTATTAATAAAATAATAAGTGAAAACAGCTAAATTAAGTAAGCCCCATGAACCGAACCACATTGTTATTGTAAGGATTGTAATATATATAATGTAATACAGTATATTAAAAACAATGCTAAAACAACAGCATTATATTAAATATTAGAATTTTATGTAATTATTAAATTTATTTTAATATTAATATGCATTTCTCTCTCTCTCTCTCACTCACACACACACACACGATTATAATTGTTTAAAGTATAGTTTTTTTGAGGGTATTGAAAAGGAAACTGTGATCAAAAAGTCAGAAATCTGACTTTGAAAACCACAATTGGGAAAATAACATATTAATAAAAAATGTAAATTACATTCAAATTTTGATAAATTATTCATTGTTTTACGACATGGGTTCTTTTACCTATACATCATCATACCAGATCATGTTTAAAAAAAAAAAAGCTTAAGCATCCATCAGTAAGATGAAAAACAAGGACAGATCGCTTCCGCCCTCTAGTGGAAGATCCACTCATTTAAAAACAAAAGGACCGTTAATATCAAGCTTAGTCGTTTATTTTATTAATAATTTTAAAGTGAATAACAAGTAGTAAATATAAAAATATATAAAAGTAGTAAATAAGAGTAAATAATTTTACATTAATAATTTATTTACTCATATGTTTTATAATCTTATATGTAACCATATGTATGTTACATTTCATATGAAAATGCCATTTCATACCATTGAGCCATATAATGAATGGGATGCAAACAAATAATAATTAAACAAATAAATAAATTGTCCACTTTGTCAAAGAACATATTTAAAGTTTAATTGAATCTGAATTTGTTAACCCTACTCAAGTGGAGTTTACATCACAAGTAGAGCTTGATCAGCTCGTCACTGACGGCAGACGGAGTCAGAACGCCCAGGTCCGTGAAGAGCAGCGTGATGAGAGACGGAGGCGTGTAGTCAATCATGGGATGCTCTTGATTCAGATCCTCTGAGCTCTTCAGGACATCAGCCTTATACTGGGAAATCACCAAAGAGACGGACAGAATCCTGATGAGTTTGTACAACACACGATTGTGTGCGACCAATCACAGTCAATGCACTTTACTTTACAGTCATTTAGCAGACGGTTTTATCCCAAGCGACTTACATTTCATTACGATTCTTTCAACTCAACAAATTTAAATATTTATTCTAATTCAAAATTCTAATAAATTGCTTAATTATAATTTCAGATTTCTTGGCAAATCTCATGATATTCCTAGCAAACCAAAAAAAAAAACCCCAAGTTCTTAGCAGCCATTTATATCCGTCTCACCTTGAATCTGTCGGGCACATCTTGCTGGTTCAGGGGGTAAAGCCGCACAAATTTAAAACTCTCTGCCACCACGTAAAATGGCTTGTTGTAGGCTTTGGTGCAGACGGCCATCTGATATGTCCCGATCTGCAATATAAACACAGATGAAGTGATGCAGATGTTCCGGTCATGTACGGCAAACACGAGGACGACAAACAACTAACCTTGTTGATGATGCCGCCGCTTTCCACAACCCCTTCAGCGCCAACCAGAACCAGGTCTACCTTCTCCATTACATATCTGATACACACACACACACACGTACAGTATCTTGTGTTATAGACGTATCGTTGCCACAGAATTTCTAAAGCTTCTTTTGCTTTTTTAAATAAAAAAATTAAAAGCTTAATACGTAAGAATCCTTAAAATTCGAGTTATTAAAATGACTCATTCTTATTATATGAATAAGAGTATTATTCTTTTTAGATATTTTTTAGCCTAATGATAATAATGATAATTCTTTTTACCCAAAAAAAAAAAAAACAGTTATTGGCTGTAACACAAGGCTATGGTGGTCTCTATGGGGTCTCAAACATTTTACAAACAAGTTGATTCCTGATAGAAATCAAGTGAATCATTAGTTTACTCGTTTTATAGAACGTAAAGGATGTAGACGTGACAATTATGATAAGCCTTCACTTTTTTATAGGGTAAGATGTGGATGTTTAGACAGGAAGAAACACTCACCCGACCGCAGCATCAAGCACAATTATAGCAGGAATATTGAGTTCACGCAGTTTTTGTGCCATTAATTCACTGAAAAGGGAAAAAATCTTAATTATTCAAGCTAAATTAAATACAGTGATACATAATAAACCCAAAATTCATGATAAGATACATTTCAAAGCCCTCAAATAAATAATCTATGATTTATTAATGATCAGGAAACGTACCATTACCAAAAAAAAAACTTTGCATCATAGAATATTTATTCTAAAACATGTTTTAGACATAATCCTGTATTTTTCATTACATATATAAATTAATATTAAAAACAAAACCTATCACTGTTAAACAGTTAACAAATAAAGTGATTTAATCTATGCAATTCAGGACAGGTAAAAAATGTCTGCTTTTGCTATTTATAGGTAAATATTTTATAGGTAAAATATGATTTTTTTTTTTTAAATGACTATATAAATGTAATTCCAAAGCCTATTCCCAAACAACCAACATAGCTTAGATCGACACATTAACTCATGGATGTCCGACATGAGCAGTGACGTGACTTGAGATCTGAAGTGATGGACTCACCCCGCTGAGTCTGGCTGGGATTCGGTGACGTACACTGTGAATCGTCTGTTGTCGGCCGCGGCGTTCTCCAGCACCTTTAACACCACTCGAGATGAGGAGTGGGTCAGGATTTTCTGTGAAATGATTGAGCCCAATGAGTCCAGACGCAGGAAACACTTTGCGGCGGGCAGCGCGGTCACTCACCGCTCCGTCTTTGATGAACTTGTGACAGAGTTTGCCCACTTTGGCTCTGGAGAGGGAGATTTTCTTCAAAAACAGTTCCCCTCGCTCTATCATCACCTTCTTACACTGCGACAGATCCTGTCGAGAAGAAGAACCAGTCACAGTTAAGCAGGGAACGAAAAAGGGAGTGAGTTTGTCACTGTGGCCACTAGGGGTCGTATTGAAATTCTGCTCTTTTAACCAGCCAGTCAAAACACACACACAGTGAAGCAAGTTCAGAAGGCAACACGTGCGTGACAGGAAGTGGTCAATCTTAGTGATAACTGCTCAATCGACTGGATCGAGATGTGAAACTGACGGGATGTTCTAGTGAGGTCAGGCTGATGAAGCGCAGGAAGAGTTCTCCTCCAGACGACACTGCCACAGATGAGTCCGTCTCCTGCAGTCGGAGAATCGCCTGAGTCATGTTTTCTCTCAAGCCCAGGATGGTCTCGCCTACAGAAGACACAGGAGAAAAACACATTTATGAAATCCTACAAAAGTTTTGTTACAAGAGCCATGAGCTTGTCTTTTAGAAACTAGGTGCGGATTTGTCTGTCTGAATGTCTCACACTGTGATGCATTGACCACTGAACACAATGAAGTCGCTCTTTCTTCCAAAAACGTAAGAAGTTGTTTAGAAAACGGAAAGTTTAGGAAACTGCTTCCAAGGAAAGTGTGCATCTGATGGAGACTTTAATCACATAACTCCTGTTGAAAAAAGTCACTCTAGGCTTTAGGTCTTCGCTATAATAGATCTTAAATAGATGAGGTCTGGACTCTGTGCAGGTCAATCAAGTTCTTTCACACCAGATATGATCTTCTATGACTTCATGAACTTGCTTTGCACACCGGTGAACGGTTGTGTTGAAAGAAGGGACCACTTTAAACTGTTCTGTTAAAATTAAGAGCTTAGAACTGCCCAAAATGTCATAGCATGGTAGAAGCAATAACAATTCCCTTCATCGGATCTAACTACACAAGCCCAGCTTCTGACAAAATCTCCATCAGACTTGGCACAATACCATTAGACAAGAGCATGGCAACCACCAAACTCAGACTCGTCCATCAGATTGCCAGATAGAGATGCTGGATTTTGTGATCTTTGGCTTGGATACAGCTTCTCACCAGAGATACTCAATCCATGAAGCTGTCTGCACTGTTCTCGAGATAATCGGAGTCACATGAAGTTGGGAGGTCTGAAGTAATCGATTCTGCAGAAAGTTGGCGACATCTTTGTGCCATGTACTTCAGTATCTGCTGACACGCCTCGTAAACGTCACTTTATTACCACGACACCTTACTTTTAGTACTTGTAAGTTTTATGTTGAAATGTCATCTGTTTGTATCTAGGGACTGAGAGGAACGAAATTTCAATTTTCTGTATGTATGCACTGTACATATAGCAAAATTGACAATAAAGCTGACTTTGACTTTTGACTTTGACTTAAATGTTCATGGCCCATCATGTCGTGGCAAATCTTCCCAAGCGCTTCCACGTTCTAATAAAACAACTAGCTGTGGTACATTTAAGAAGTTACACAGATTTGTTGCACCGGTGGCATCTTACCACAGTTCCTGAGAATTAAACATTAATACACACATTTTTGCCTGTATTCTTACACTTCTGTTCACATCGCACAAACATATTCGGAATGTTTGGAAGTGAAACGAACTCTAGATTTTGATTATTTGGATGGGCAATCTAATTCATTTAACAATGATGAATATTTACGTCAATATAGTGTACACGCATGTCACGTTTTTTATGAATGGTTTTCTTTTAACTCCTTGTCACACTATGCCGGTTCATACGCTGAAGCTTAAACTAGGGGAGAAAATTAAAAACTGAAGAAGACATACTTTGGTCTCTCTTGAGGAACTCAAGGAGAGTGCGAATAGCAGCCACGGCGGAAGCAACATCTGGATCTTCTCGGATTTGTGCTTGAAAATATTCAACCAATTCTGAGATGAAAAAAAAACAACAGTTAGTGCCGAAAACTGTGATGAAAAAACAACAACAAAACCAACAACGACATCCAACATCTCTTTCCTTAGAATAGTAAAACCACAAAACACATAATCAGACATAAATTACAGCAGTTGGTTTTTATATTAATACTCGAAACGCTAGTATCAAAAACGTTTTTAATTGTATTAAAACCCGTGCACCAATATAACATACGTGTTAATAGACGGCAGTTAGTTGACTTTAATCGTTTATTGTATTAACCTAACACGTTTAAATAGAGATCTCGTCGACAAACCTGCCATCTATATTGATGTTTAAGCAAGGCACATGTGACACTGTCAAAACGTGACTTAAACTAACCGCTTTCTTCCATGAGTACGGCTCACGCGCAGATGCTTGACCGGAAGTTGATTGACGTTTAGGATACAAAATAAGAATCGCCGATTCCCTGCGTCGTTATAAAAGGATTTAAACGTTCATTTCGTTGCAGCTCTTACTTCGCTATGACAACCTACTTCCAATAGAAATGTCGAGTTTTCTCTTCGCTTCAGATCGGAAAATGTCGCGCACTCCGCCTGCTGGACGGTAGCAGCCACCCAATGGGACAGCATTGTACCTATTGTACAATACTGTGTTTTCCTTTATTACAGCAATATAAACCAATGTCATGTATTAGTGCAAGATTGTAAATTCCCCGTTGTAAAATAGATTCAGAAACCGCGTTTGATCCAGTACAGCAGGCGGCGCTGTGTGAACCAGACGCGCATCTTTCGAAGCACAAATAAGAAAAACAAAGCATGTAGTGATCGCTTCAGAAACGCTGTACTAAAAGGATGCCCTATTAACAAAATAAATAATTCAGTGAGTAAGAAATCGATGCAATGTCATCAGGTTGGTACATTTCAACTGATTTAACTAATTTCAGGTGTTAAAGATCAGCATTTGTGTTGGCAGGCTGATTTATTATTTTGCTGACGATAGTAACAGTCACAGTAGGATAACTATTTGATATAATGTAAATGAATACTCTCTACTTTGCAGACGACGACGACATTAATATTCTGGTCATAGTGATCGATATCAACCCACTTTGGTGGGGACAGCAAGCCCAACGCGAGCCTCAGGTAAATCACTTTACACGCAGCACTAACAGCAAACAGTTTTTCTCTTTCCCATCAGATTCCCAACTGTTAAAGTCATGCTCTTTTTCTTTTCTCTCACATGTTCTCTTTATCACTTGTTCTTTACAGGTTATCCCTCATTTTATTTCTCTCTTTCCCAATTTCCCCCTATTACGAATTTTTATTGTCTTCAAATACCCACTATCCCCATTATGTATTCTTTATATCTTTTTTTTGCACTCTCCTTCTGTTCTTTTTTATTTACTTCTCACACGTTCACAGTCCTTTCCTACTTTCTCATACTCCCTCTTTACACTTCTCTTTCTCCATATTTTCATCACATTAATCTGAACCTTCCTTTTAATTGACTAATCCGACGTTGTTCTGTCTCAGTTCACCTTATCCAAGTGTTTGGACTCTCTGATGGTTCTGGCAAATTCTCATTTAATTCTGGCAAGGACCAACAAACTAGCTGTCATAGCCAATCTCTGTCAGGAGAGGTAAGCTCATTTACATAAACACACGCACATTTCTATACACACAGGCACATATAATGCCTTTGAACCCCAGATTGGCAGGTTTTAAAACGAACCACGAGTCCACAGATGCTACAGAGTCTGATGCCCACTGCTCTTGCATGTATGTGTTCACCTCTGATGTGGACCACACTGGCAGAGACTAAATTGTGCTTTTAATAAGCATGATATATCATTTATTTATTTGATTTTATTATGTTATTTTTTTATTTTATTTATGACCACTGCAATAAACAGCAATTGTTGTTTTGGTTCTTTTCAAGCCACTTCTTATATCCCAGCAAGAACAGAAAAGACAAGGAAGACGTCTCTGGCAGCAGCGATGGCAAATACGAGCTTTTGTCCGTCGCTAATGATCTGTTTGCAGAAGAGATCAGGAACCTGATGGACAAAGGTAAGTCAGTTCTTCATCTTATTAAAATAAATGTAGACTTCACTTTAGTCCTTAATAAAGGAGGACGGAATGTATTTGTATTAGCTGTGATGTTTAGTCGCTACAGCAAGAATGGCACGTTTTATGCTTTTCTGTGTGCATTTTTCCCTTGTTTCTCCTTTGTGCTTTGTTTTTTCAGTCTGGAAACTTGTCTTAAGGTGTGAGTGTGTTTGTCCATTTCCAGCTCTGTCATTGGATGGCCACCACTTCAGGGTGTGTCCCTGTGGTGCTGGGATTGGAATATTATGGAGTGGATGTGGGAAATATCTGAAAAATAAACTAGTTGTTAATTCTTGTGTGTAATCTGTTTTTAACAGTGGAGATCAATGGCAGCCGCACTGACTCTCTACTGGCCGTCTCTCTCTCCAGAGCTCTCTGCTGTATCCTGAACTTCTGCAGTATGTCAATACCGTTTCCAATTTTATATTCACTTTTTCTATGTTTTACTGTCAGACATTAATCGGATCTCAAAGGGGGTAGAAGGTGAGCTTAATTTCTCAGCTGGCTTTATTTTCTGACATGAACTTACAGCGTTTTTATTTGCAGCCGGTGAGGAAGTGAAGTCGAGGATTTTGGTAAGTGTTTCTAGCCACACAACGCTCAGCTGGAGGATTTAAACTGTACTTTCAGGTGATAAAAGCGGCAGAGGACTGCACACTGCAATACATGAACTTCATGAACGTGGTCTTTGCAGCGCAGAAGAAGGTGGGACTGCTGAGACTGTAGCTCGTCTAGCATGCACAAGTGGCAAGATGTCTTTAATCCGTCCTTTTGATTCGCACAGAACATCCTGATCGACGCTTGTGTGCTGGATGCTGACTCGGGTCTTTTGCAGCAGGTATTTATTAATTGATTGATTAAAATGCCTGTATTCTTTTCACAATTTTAGAAGATCAAAAGCTTGTCGGGTGCTTATATTCACATATTATTCCAGGCGCAATCACAAATAAATGTGTCCTCCTTTCTTTTTTAATGAATGGTTCTGGGGGCAGACATACATACATACAGTAAATGCTGTTATTGGCTCAAAAACAGAAATTAAGGGTGCTTTCACATATAGCTCGTTTTAAGCAAACCGAACCCAGATGGTTTAAAGTGAGCCAGAAGAGAACCAGCGGAGAGTGATCCCAGACCTTTTGCTGTTCACAACCTAGTGGACTCAGAAGAGAACACAGTTCTGTTTTCGCTCCTCTTCAGCAGTGAAGTGATTTTGCCCCTTTGTTGTACGTTGCATAATGTGGTTCTGTTAATACACATTTTCTTCATTTTTTGTGAGATCAAAAGAAAAACTTTAATTTATTAGGAATAAAACGTGTTTTATGTAAAAAAGCTCTTTTTTTTATTGGAACATATTGTTTATGGGTTGAGAAGAGTTGTCATCTCATGCAATCGTCAAACGAAATGCTTCACATTTCTTTTTCATTTCAAAATATTTCATTGTTTTTCCATTTTTCGCTTGCGATCACATTTGTAATTTTACTTTTCGTTCGTTCTCGTTTGGTTTTCTGGCACTAATCTGATTCTATAGTTTAACGAGCTAGGTGTGAAAGCATCCTGAACAAAACATTAGCCACACAGCGAATTTAGATTAATGAGAGAAATAAAATCTAATCTCCTATTTGTGTATCTATTATACAAAATCTATTACATATAAAGAAGGTGAGAAAATGGTCTGAAGAAGCCAATGCTGCTCTACAGGGATGCTTTGAGTCTACAAACTGGGATGCCAGTGAGCCACAAAGTGAGGACACTGACCAACTGACTGAATGCGTCACTGAATATATCAACTTCTGTGTTGATACCTGTCTGCCCCGCAAAACAATTCACTGCTTCCCTAATAATAAACCCTGGGTAACCAAGGACATTAAAACGGCACTAAATAATAAAAAGAGGGCTTTTCGATCTGGAGATATAGAGGAAGCCAAGAAAGCTCAAAAACAACTGTCATCCAGAATAAGGGAGGGAAAGGAAAAATACAGGATGAAAGTTGACAATAGCAAAACAACACGAGGGAAGTGTGGAAAGCAATGAGGACCATCAGTAGCTGGCAGACAGGCATTAGAGGGCAATACAGAACACGCCAATGAGCTCCATCTCTTCTTCAGTAGATTTGAAGTGAATACGCAAATGCCAACCACTAACAGCTACATTACACATTCATCGGCCCATCCCCCACGTGGAGGAATCAGTGAAACCATCATCATCTCAGAGGATCAGGTTAAAAGAGAACTGAGCAAGCTCAGCCCCACGAAGGCTACAAGCTCAGCACACACCTGGAGAGGTTACACTGTGTCTCCAATGACTACAGGCCAGTTGCACTGACCTCACATACTGTATAATGAAGGTTTTTGAGAGGTTGATTCTCAGATTCGTTCGTCCACTTGTAAAACTCTTTCTGGATCCACTGCAATCAGCCACAACTTCAGCTACAATACTGAATCCTGGCACCTCCAAAAGTTCTCCGATGACTCTGTGATTGTTGGATGCATTCGGAGCGATGACCTCTCAGAGTACCGGTCAACAGTGGAGAACTTTGTCACCTGGTGTGAGCTCAATCACCTGCAGCTCAATGTCAGGAAAATAGAGGAACTGGTGGTGGACTTTAGGAAGACCAGGGCCACCGTGACCCCACTGTCTGTCCACGGCGAGGCAGTCGAGATATATTATATATATATATATAATTATAATAAATAATAAACTGGACTGTGCAGAGGAGCACCTTCAGCCAGAGACTGACCGCTGCCAAGTGTTCCACAGAACGCTTCAGGAGATCCTTCACACCTGTGGCCATCAGACTGTACAACTCCTCTCCATAAGTGCCGGGACTTTTCCTTTTCTTTTCACTTTCTATGAGCATTTTTCTTGTTACGTGCAATATCTTCACGCTACTTTTTATTGTTAGTCAATTTTTTTACTTATTTGTATTATACTGAGATTTCTATGCAGATGTACATTTCTATATTTTCTCTTTTGTGTGTGCAACTGTAACCGAAAAAGCAATTTCCCCCTGGGGATGAATAAAGTTTTTTTAATTGAACTGAATTGAATACAAGCAGAATGATGAACTACAAGTCACAAGTTAGGCTTAGTTGTTTGGTCATAGAAACCTTAGGTTTTGGGAAAGTCAGAGCATTAAGAAACTAAGATGGTGACTCTTTCCTGTGGAAACAGGCGTGTGACATCACGGGCGGCTTGTACCTGAAAATACCACAAAAAATGGCGCTGACCCAGTATTTGCTGGTGAGTGATTTATTCATCTCGTATGAAGTGTCATTTTTTTAAATAAATTGCCAGACTTTTTGTTTTCTGAAGCGGCGTGTGCTGTGTCAGTGGGTTTTCCTTCCAGACGCAGACCAGCGCTCCCAGCTGTCGCTGCCGCCTCCAGTACACGTGGATTACCGGGCCGCCTGCTTCTGCCATCGCAACCTCATTGAAATCGGATACGTCTGTTCAGTCTGTCTGTCCAGTAGGTGTCCAGCCAACAGCGGACGAGTGAAACAATCCCTTTCCTCTCCCGAGTTTCACTAGGTCTCACAGTCGAAACGCCACATTATGAAAAACAAATGAAAATTCCTCACTTATTTTCTTCACATTTCCGTTTGAAGTCACTTTTGTCGTTGCACTTCAGATCGACACGTGACTATGAACGTCAAACACAAAAAGAAAAACCACTTTGTCCAAAATTTGTCGTTTTGGTCCTTTCCATGCGTTATAGAGACGTATGCGTTACAGCTGATAAAAACAAGGGGGGGAATCAGTGTTGTGACCTTTAGAGTTACTAAATGCTGATTAATCAACAGGATGTTCATTACATTTGCATAATCCCTGCGAATGACGCTTCAACCTCTTCTCTCCTCAGTTTTCTGTAACTTCAGTCCGATCTGCACCACATGCGAGTGAGTCCTTCAGCAGAAATCCACACTTACGCCTGCTCGTCCTCCTTCACACTTAATCTCCGTTTGCCCTTGTGTTCCCAGGACTGCGTTTAAAATGCCTCTGCCACAGATCGCCAAAACGAAGAAGAAAAAGGTCAAGATGGCAAGCTGACTCATCCACATCTTCTGCAAGGTTTTTTACTGCATTGATAAAAATGGTTTTCTGTCTGTGTACTGGTTATACACCAGTATGTGTGTGTACTGTGAATACAGATTCCAGACAAACATTTGTCTTCAGCCTCATTTACTGTGTAGATTACACTGAATGGTTTCCAAATGTAAGCTAAACTATATATATCTGGATGAAAACTCATCCTACATTTTTATAGGAACTATCTTTTTTTGTTGTGCACATTTCTATTAGTGCAACACATCATAATTTCACAAGTCGAATACAAATATACAGGTTTATTTAAATACAGTTTACACAGCTTTGATCACAGTTTAGTTGCACAATATTAGTGGAATTATTACAGCAGAACCTGTCAGCTAATGTAACAAACCACCGATGGTTCCATCAATGGTGGAGAAGAAATGGTCCAAAACCAGGTTGGGTCCGGAAATACTACAGTGAACTAAAAAAGCCTTGAACCTATGGAAAACAAAAAGTTGAAACACCCTTCATATGTTGCTGGAACATGGATCTCCAAAAGACAAGCCAGATCAAAATAATATGTACCTCTGATAACAAGAAGCTCTGAGTCTTCAGGTCCTTCTCAAAATCCTCCTCTGCATCCAGAACCAACACGGGCAGATTCTTCAGGTGCTGGAAATGAACCCTGCCAGGTAGAAGAACTCGTTTCATGAAGACGTTTAAAACCAAGACATGAATCAGATGTGTCATAAATACTACATGCAAGATTTTCTATTGATTTGCGGGGGGAAAAAAAGTGTAGAAAAGAGAAGCTCGAATGTGATGAAACAGTATTACAAAGTTGAAAAAGAAGGTGGTCAAGAAAACATGCAGAGGCCAGGAATGCATCACAGCTTAGCGATGGTGGCACGAAGAGAAGAGATGAAGACGCAGAAGAGGGATTAGGAGTACAGTACAAGGGAAGAAGGTGATTGAGGTGGAGACCATCACACACACACAGTGAAAACGCAAGGACTGGTAGCCCTCTAGTCTCGCCGATTGTGATGTGTGTGGTCACTCACATGGTCTTGTTGTCGATGAGCCAGTCTTCGTGTTTTGTGTGGAGCTTTTGGAGGTAGTCGAGCTGAATTCCTTGTTCTTCCGACCGCGCTCGTCTGCACAATCTCTTCATGCAAGTCTGATCAACACATTCAGACTCGTCAGAATGACGAATGAAATGAACGTCGTCTTGTATGTTTCTGTTAGATGGGTCCACCACTAACACTATCATCAGTATACGCAAGACTTCTCACGCCGTGCAGTGGTTTGGGATGCGATGCTGAGACTCAGACCTGCGGAGAAGCTCTGAGGTAGATGATTCCCTCCAACTCCACCTTCCTTCCAAACTGTGTGATGAGAAACGAGTGCCAGTCCTGATACACGGCCC
>MU204310.1:996040-1020638 GCA_017309775.1 Paedocypris sp. Pulau Singkep
GAGAGAGAGAGAGAGAGAGAGGGTGAGAGAGAGAGAGAGAGGGTGAGAGAGAGAGAGAGAGAGACAGACAGACAGAGAGAGAGAGAGGGTTAGAGAGCGAGAGAGAGAGAGAGAGAGATAATAAGTTTTATAACAGAAAAGAAGATATGAGGGGCGTTTGTCGTGAAGCGGACCTGTCGCTGTAGACGGAGCGCTCCCACACCAGCGTGTCCGGGGCGTGTCTGGGGCGTGTGTCGGGCAGCGGCTGCAGGTGTGTGCGCATCCGGCTCATGCAGGAGAAGCTCTGGAACGTGTACGACCAGCGCTCTGGATCCTCATACATCATCTGCAACAGGTTACTGGAGGACTCCTGGGCACAAGCCATCTTAGATCGCAGAAGCTCCAATTGAACCTGGCTCTGTGTCCGTCTGAGATACAGACCTGACCCGTCTGACCCACGTTCTGCCACTTGCTGACGGGCTCCGGCGTCACATCCCAACACACGCCCGAGTTCTGCAGGAGGCGGGTGAACGTCGACTTGCCCACAGCTGCAGACAAGCAAACACACTTAGATCTGTACCTTTCTTAAGTCCATTTGACACACGTAGACTTACACCAGCTGATCGAGTTTATATTCAATATATTACCGTAAATTAATGTTGATTAGGGTTAGGGTCCTTTCTTTAAAATACGTAAATGCAATAAAAATGTAATTCACATGGAAAATAACATCTTAAATTAAAAAGCATTTGTTATTTCACGATAAATTAAAATACTTACAATTTCTTTAAACAAAACTTTTAAAAACAGTATACACAAGTTATTTATAATATATGCTTACACACGCGCGTGCATATATATATATATATATATATATATATATATATATATATATATATATATATAAACATACAAGTAAATTGACAGTAGTACAGCATTTAAAAACAATATTTTTATAGAAATTAATATTAAATGTGGTATACAGCACCAATATTTCCTTCAATTGACACCCTTTTGATTCGATTAATTCCTTTAAGACGAGTGCTGTAATAACGTCGAAGATCACAGCTGAAGAACAAGCGTCTCGCGCTCATTCTTATTACACGAGACCGACTGGCGTAATGCTGAAATTATGTTTTGCGCTGCACTACCGGTAAATATTTCGTTTATTCCGGCGGAAATTTCAAAATAAAAGTCCTTTATTAAAAGTCACCGTCACCCAACAATTCGTCAAATTTACTTCTATGAAAAGCATCCATTTGAACTTTAGTGTGACGTTTACGACGCTTTTGCAACGATCAAAACAAATATCAATTGAAGAAGTTCACAGTATTTTGTTAAAATGTGTTTAATGAATAATTTGCAAAACACTTAAGAAATAACACAACAATAACATGTGTAATTAGAAATGTTTCACATCCTAAAATTGATAAAACATTAAAACGCGTACAAATTGTTTTAGCATGATTTTTGTCTTGCGTATACTTAATCGATCATTTAAACTAATTAAAAAGCAATTTCCCCAATTGTCCACATTTCAAATGTTCTGAAGTTCTGATACATGCTACCAACATCTATAAATGTCCCACATTTAATACTGACAGGAAAAGTATTTAACCTTCCTATTTATTCTGTTATTAAAGGTTTACAAAAAAGTTAAAAAGGTTTTCTCAAAGTATGTTAGGAATGTAAAAATCCAAAAACTGTCATTTAATGAAGTCAAAATAAAAGTTTATACATCCAATTGGATTCAGATATCAATCTTGATGTAACCGATGAGTGTGCAAAAGGTTCAGATTTCAGAGGAAGAAACATTTCATAAACTTGAAATGACGTTCTGGGATCCAGTTTGCACTGGCACCGTCAGTCCCCATCTATCGGTCCTTGCTTCCCAGTTTCTCAATAAGGTCCTGAAGAGGAGCCAGCTCTCTGCGGTCAATGAGATTAAACTCCTACAGGAAACAGAGAATACCAGAAAAAAACATATTAATCACTTGGTAATCACGGTAGATTCGGATTAATCTGGGACTGTGTTTGTGGGATTACGGGTGTACTTACTGACCTGTACGAAGAAGATGAAATGTTTAAAGGAGGTGTTGAGGTGAGCTTCTTCCTGGAGCTGCATGACAGAGTCAAAATGCTGGTGGTAAATGTGAGCGTACACCCTGAAGAGACGTTTCAGGATAGTCTTGGCCACCGACATGAAGTTTTTTGGGAACGGGATGCCTGTAAGCAGGAAAGACTTATTAATGACTGGAGTATATGATGATAAACAAGAGATGTTTCGAGTACTGGGCCACAATCAAGCACTTTGTTGAAGATCGAGATCAGGCCGACATGATTTGCTTTTATGGATTTTTCATAAAATATCAGACTTGCAGAAGATGTTTGAAAGTAAGAGAAAGTGCATCACGTCATACACAAGTGTATCATCTGCAATGTGTGCAGTGATGGAAAATATTGTGATGTAAAGAGAGGAATAGTTGCTGATTTAAGACAAACATATTCAAATGTTTGCAGGTGACGTGGTAAACATGTGACATCATCGCTTCCGCAACCAGAGACACGCATTTACTTCATGACGCACCAAGTTTCAGTTCAACTGTTTTGTGGATCACAAGATTGTATTAAGCTCAAAATTAAACGACTGATCAGAAACCTAAAAATGCGACATCACTCACTACAAAAATCAAAATTAATTTCAACAAATTAAAGCAAACCAATTTTCGATGGGAAGAGGGTCTCCTCATCCAGCTGATCCTGTACCCAGGTCATCAAGTAGTCAATATACTTCGGTGCAGAACACTTGATGGGCTTTTTGATATTGGTTCCATCTGCCCAGTGATATTCATACCTAATTGGAATAGGACAAATATTGTATTGATTGCATAAAATACTATTTTAAAACCAAACACGTATCTTATTGTATTTTATTGTTTTTACTGTGCATATTTATGATTATATAGCATTATATATATATATATATATATATATACATGTATAATCATATTTATAATTTCATATAAAACAATATTTTATTATACATAACATAACCCAAACCCTAACAACACACACACACACACACACACACACACACACACACACACACACACACACTGGTATAATAACACAAATCTGTATACAAAACTGATCATAATGATCTACCTGGGCCCAGCAGACATGACAGGACAGCTGACTTCCGTGCAGAACTCAGTGATGGTGCCATAAAGCATGTTGATCTGGTTGAAAAAGTCAACAGCTGCAATAAAATCACAAAAGTGAAATACACATTCAACAAAGTGCAACTAATACAAGCTGGAAGCTTCCGGAAACCTACTATTGACTGCAATCCACTCATTGAGGTCCTCTCCTTCAGGCAGCATGACAGCGGCCCGGAGATTGCCGCTTCCTAAGGTGGCCTCGGCATGTTTGAGCAGCTCATACTGGTGAGAGCCTTCGGGAATGTTTCTCTTTGGCTTGAATGTTTTTGATGAACGACTTCCACTGCAACACACAGTCACTTATTATGCAACAGCAGTGAACTCTCACATCCTCTTAGCCGTTGCTCGGGCCTCAAATTCAAATGAGATCTTCATACCACATCCATTATTTTTCAAGTTGTCCACTATAATTCACAAGTCACTAAAACACATTTTTTAAACTATGAGAAAAAAACTAAAATCGTAGGTCAAAATATTTAGAAATACATTGAAGAAATATTTGGAATAAAATGATCACTCATGCCAAACACATACGGTTCAAGTAAGTTCGTAGTTACACTATCTGCCAGGAAAAACTTATATAAGAAATTAGCTTTGAAACTATTGTTATTGTGTGCACGTGCAGGAGAAGGGTCGCATGGACCCCTGTTCAATCATTCGCAAATAAACATCGGGGGTTGAGGACGGTTTTTGTTTTTAATCTTGCGCACGAAAAAAAGGAACATCCACATTGTTTGTGTACACCGGAACAGACATTTCAACCGGAAACGGGGAAGGCAACCATTTATTAGATAAGATTATATTGTAGAATACTTTTCAATCAATAACAATCTTTACTTCACATGCGTAAACGTTTAGGACACTAATTCGAATACAAGACCGCTCATCTACAAAGACACTTATTAAATATCCGCGATTTTGACAAATACGCGTATTGCTTATATATTTGGAATACTTACAATAAGAAACTCATCTCCTGATCCTTTCGTGAAACACTTTCTTTAAACAGGAGATCCAAAGAAGTAATCAAATTACTTTATATTTAACATCAAAAAGTTCGAGGTTTACAAAAAAATAAGTAGGCGTGGTAATAGCCTCAACTCAGGAAATGCCTCTGATTGGCTACAGTTTAGGAGAGAACATTTGCTCGTTGAACAAATGTAATAAGGTAGGACAAAATAGTCGATCGTAATTTTATGGCATTTTATTTGTATGATGGCGATTAATGGTTTTAATCAGATGCAAAAATATAGTCGTTTGTTGAGGGGGAACTCTCTTTTTGTAATCAGCGCGTGCGCGCAATCGTTGTAGTCATCAATGGGCGGAGCTACGTGCTGCCTAGTGACGTCGTCACACAAAGGGCTTTACTTACTCCCTCTAAATGGGAGAGTCCAGACGTTTCCTCTTTATTCCAACGATTTGCTACGAGGTGGTCGTTTAGTTTACATTTATTTGTTAATTTCATCTTAATTTTAATAATAATTATATTTAATTGTATTTATTACGACTCGCACATGGCTACACTCCGAGCATTGCGGAAACTATGTCGGCATTCACACCACGGCTCGTGCAGTTTCCATATATCGTCATCAAGGTAGGTTTCTTGTTTTGTTTATTTGACATCTATTTAGCAGTACATTAGAGTCACTGTCACTGCATTTGGTCATCACACGGTCATGTGCAAGAAGAAATTACGTTAGTGGTTGTCAGCAACGCATGCATAATATGCCATTGGAGTCATCCTTCATTTGTTTAACAAAATAGTTCACCATGTGCAAAATAATTTAAACCGATCTCGATCGTATCGGTTATGTAACAGACACCGGTATAATACGCGCGCGCCCGACCGAGCCGGCTTCGGCTGATGTAATGTTGCGTGTAGCAGCCCGGTGTCAAGTTGCGGGACACCGTTATTTCCTATTTTCGTCACGTGGCCCCATCAATTCAAAAATAAATGTTCAGTCTGACCTTAAAGCAGTGTAAATCGTTAAATTGAAAACATGCGCCCGTGCACAATGTTGTTAATTTATGAAGCAAACGTGGCCGCTATCACGTGACCGAGTGCACGTTGTGTTCTCGTGACTACTCTACTCTCGCACTACACAAGCTCGGTGTTTATAAGTAAAATCATATGTTATGAGTAAAGGCGAGTCAATTATGGCTAAAGTGTAATTCTGAATGAACAAAAGCTCCAGATCACATAAGGTCAACGCACGTTTTGAATGTATTTGATGAGTTAACAGATAAACAAAGGGAGAAAAACGAGCATTATACCGTACATAAAATAATTATTTATACATTTATGCTTGCTAATAACTTAATAATTAATGCTTCTCAATTTCCACAATAATTTACAGAAAGCAGCAAGTATTCTGGCCGTTAGAAGTAGTTTGAATGTTGGGATTCTGTAGCGTTCTACTACGTACAATATAATGGACCAAACTAGTGTTATAAACTATTATCTTTTCTCCAAACCCTTTTTTCCCCCAGACAAGAGGCCGTGGTCATCTCAGGCAGGAAACTTGCCCGTCAGATCCGCGAGGAGGCCCGTGCTGATGTGGAGGAGTGGGTTGCCACTGGGAACCGCCGTCCTCACCTGAGTGTGATTTTAGTCGGAGACAATCCAGCCAGTCACTCTTACGTTCTCAACAAGACCCGTGCTGCAACAGATGTGGGTAAGGTGGTTCTTACTCGATTCTGTGTTCACGTGCACGCTTTCGATCATTGTGAGCTGATTTTGATCATTCAGGCCGTGTTTGAGATGAACTCTACCGGACCCACAATCTAATGTGCAATAACGTTATTTATGTTTCAGTCATTTCATTTCATTTCATGTCACTGTTTTTGTTTTTTCTTATATTTATATATTTATGCTAGAGTCGGACCAAACTCAATATCTTGTGAAAGTCACAGAAAGTTGCGTGATCGTGACTTCACATGACGTCAAGACAGTCTTGACCTGTGGGCCCAGGAAGCAATCACTATAATCCTTCTTTTTATTTTCCAGCATAAAAAAATGAAGAAGCTTTTTTTTTGTCATTATGATGTTTTCTTCTATTCCATGTAGAAATCACATTGCTACTAAATGCAAACAAGCTGAAAGCAAATGCAAATGAGCAATGCAAAATACATTTTGTGTCACATATATTTCATAGTGCATTGTAGATACTACTACTACTTCTTTTTCGGCAGGTCGAGCTCCCTCTTGATGGATGGGTGGGTCTGTGGATAAGTCTAGAAAAATGTGTATCGTAATTTGTCCCATCGATGAGAATTTTCTTCTATGGGACAATTTTAATTGTATGTCACAGTGGCACATACAATGCACTGCAGAAAAAGAGTTTAGTGGCATTATTACACATTTTTGTTGGTTTGTTGTCAGATTGTCTGGGAGCCGCTCTGATTGAACTGTCTCCACAGCAGCAGATAAAAAAGATCATGACATGAGAGTGTATCAGACTGGCAAAGGATTAGGAAAGTCAAACTAAATATACATATATAAAAGAGAATACATTTTATAAAAAATAAGAATGTCTTCATTAGTCTCACAGCAGGGAAATTGCGTCTTACAACAGCGAGAAGGCAGATAGACCATACGTGTGTGTGTGTGTGTGTGTGTGTACAGTTTACATACTTTCCAGTCATTGGGCAGATGCTTTTACCCAAAGCAACTTCCAAAATGAGAACACACACACACACACACACACACACACACACACGCTTGTAATCTTTTTTTTGTACATGTAAAACATTCATGTAGCTCTTTCCCTATTCTAACTTTAAATGTGCTGGTAGCAAAACCTCAAGCCTTTTTAATTTTTACCTCAAGCCTCATTGTGTTCTATGTTCTTACTGATTAAGTTCCTAAACGCCATTGACTTATTTTATCTTTTGACATTATTTTGTATAATAAATAATGATTACTTAACTTACTCTGCATTTATTAATTCAACTGATCACGAAATTGTCTTTGTGTTACTGTGTGTGACTGGACACTGTAAATCTTTACTGAAAGAGATAGAAGGTTTTGACACGCACGCACACACACATAGAGTTCAGTTTCTTGCTCAAATAACTTTGATTTGAACATACGACTTTATGATTACAAGTCAACTATTTGGAAGGAGTTAAAATTTAGGAAAACAAATTTGCTCTGTTTGATTCACAAGTAAAGTTTGACCGCATCTAAATGCAGAACTATTTATATTCGGTCCAACACTTATCAATGTACCACAGAGGAACATTGTTTTAAATTCTGTGCCTGCTCAGAGCTGATGTCTGCTTTCTCTTACTTTGTCTCTTACGTGTACGTGTATATATGTGTGTGTGTGTGTGTGTGTGGTTGGCTTGATATGTTTATCCTATGTTTAGCTCAGCCAGTCTCATTTATCAGACTTTGCTGTGTGTGTGCGATCTATTTTGAATGCACACGCGACACCAGCTCAGTGGAGAGAAACCCGTTCACCCTCTTACCCTGCACTTCAGGATGGTCAAGGGTTCGAATCCCAAACGTATAGTATATAACTTACCGTACCTGAGGCAACTCCAGGCCGTGTGTGTGTTAACATCACTGCGTACACACACTTCACTGGTTGAATTGGTTTAATGCTGATTATTTCCAACAACAGTTCCTGGCTCACTTCAGCCCCTTTCACACAGCCACGCCAGTACAATGCAGGAAAATTACCGGAATGACTTTACCGGTAAATGCCGTTCACACAAGCACTGCCATTTTGGCATTTTACCATACTGGTATTTTCAGTGCCATTTATTAACGGACACCTTCTGAACAGCTGCACCTGTGAACACAAGATCCTCGTCCGAGTGTTCTGATTGGCTCGTTCACGTCAGCACATACTGAACTTCTGAGGCTTGTTCTGGCAGTTTTTGTTCGCCGTTCACACAGAGCAGTTTGCTGTCAATTAACAGGCAACTTTACACCTACTCTTGCCGGCACAGTGCCAGAATTTGCCGGCTTTTGTCTGTTCACACGACTGCATGGCTTTGATTTACAGCCATTTCAACATTTAAAATGGATTAGACTTGATTTAAACATTGCTAAATCAGCTTCATAGTGTTCATGTCTGCGCGGAGTGTGTTTCATGTGACTCGTCTCTCTTGTGGCTTGTAGGCATTATCAGCGAGACCATTCTGAAGCCGACTAGCATCAGTGAGGGCGAGCTGCTGGATCTCATCAGCAAACTCAACGTGGACCACAGGGTGGACGGCCTGTTGGTACAGCTTCCTCTTCCAGGTAGGTGACGGTCAGCGGTCAGCTGGTCAGCTCGTGTGGTGGAGATCAAACGTCCCGCTCACTGTCCAAAGCCACAGCCGACGTGTCGTTTGCAGTCTAAAGTGGAAATGGAATCGCCTTTATTAGTCCCATAGTGGGGAAACTGCAGAAAAGAGAGAAGATCCATAAAACACATTTAGAATTAAATATACGTACAAATGATTGTCATGTTAATAATCGTTAACATAAATAACACGGGGGTGTATGTGTTAAAGTGCCATGTCTTTTTATTATAAAGCAAAGTCCTACAAGCGCCTACTTTCTAGTCTTTTTTTCCCCACACATAAGCCATTGGATCATATATTACAAGCTATTATGGTTCTAATTATGAATTTGAATATTGAGCCTGTTTCGAAAACTAACTTTGTTAAGCTCAATAACTGTTGTTAAGCACAACAATGGAAGTCCAATTTAATAATAATAAAAATAATAATAATAATAATTCATTTTATTTATGGTCGCCTTTCAGCACACAAGGACACCAAACACAAAAATAATACATAAACAATGCTCAAAGCCTAAACAGTCAAAGCCACACGGCAAAACTAGATAGAAAAATAGCGCAATGGAGATGGAAAAAAAAAAACACGTACTTCCCAACAGCTGATTATCGGAATGTTTTATTTCGCATGCAGCTTAATATCCTGAACAATACGGATGGATGGCATTTGTGCTGCGCTGAAAGCACTTCCACACGAGACGAGCATAATATAATATAAGGTTAATTCTATGCCGTGTGTGTTTTACACAGAACACATCGACGAGCGACGCGTGTGTAACGCCGTGTGTCCCGGGAAAGACGTGGACGGGTTTCACGTGGTGAACGTGGGACGCATGTGTCTGGACCAGTCCACCATGCTGCCGGCCACGCCCTGGGCTGTCTGGGAGATCATCAAGCGGACGGGTCAGAAACAGCGTCTGGATTGGTTATCAGTTTCTGACCCGTCCTGACCCGTCCTGTGGTCTTCAGGCATACAGACCCTGGGCAAGAACGTGGTGGTGGCCGGACGATCCAAGAACGTGGGGATGCCGATCGCGATGCTGCTGCACACGGACGGAAGACACGAGCGACCTGGAGGTGAGTGCTGGAGCAGAAGCCGAGGTGGAGACGGAATGATGGAGTCTCTGTTGCGGTGTGTTTCAGGTGATGCCACCGTGACCATCTCCCACCGCTACACTCCCAAAGAACAGCTGCGTCAGCACACCAGGATCGCTGACATCGTGATCGCTGCCGCCGGTGTGTGTGTGTGCGCGCTTTATTTATGATAAATATATGCCAAGTACTTTAGTTTCGTGTAAGGTGCACCTAAAAATTCTAGGACACAAAATTAGATTTTTGTGAAAAAGATTAGGAGATTTTTTTTTTTATAATTAATCATTATTAAATAACGAGTATTATAACTGTGCCTTGTAATTATGTGGTTTATAAGTGCGCTTTATATTTCAGTGCGCCTGATAGTCTGAGAAATACGGTAGTTCTGACCCAGCGTTTCTGACATTGCTCCTTCAGGTATTCCTAATCTTATAACTGCTGATATGATAAAGGATGGAGCAGCGGTGATTGACGTAGGAATAACCAGAATTTTGGACCCTTTGACTGGGAAGGACCGACTGGTTGGTGACGTAGATTTTGAAGGTTGGTGATGAAGCTACGAGTTTTGTAGTTTGTCTTTTAAGGCTAGTTTAACGTCTTATGATCCCACTATTTATTGTGGTTCAGTTCCTGGACTATATGTAATCTTACATGGTTTTATTCTTTTAGGTCTTTTTCTGTTTTTAATGACTGTTTTTTCTAATTCCACATAGTGGTTTTGAGTTGGTATGGTACTGAGAAAAGTGCTGTATAAATTAACTTGAACTTACTTCTTCATTAATTTTCTGCTACTGTGTTTTAATGAAAATTAAGCCTAAATCACATGATTTATTAACATCTTTAAAATGTGTTTATTCCATCAATTAATAGTAATCTGAGTCAGTCGAAGCCATGAATGGTTCATAAAAGGCTTTTTTTTTCGTATTCCCGTTCTTCCAAGCATCTCACATCAGAATATGAGCTATTCTTCCATTTCCTATCGTGTTTTCCATTTCTGGGTCACAGGGAGCTAAACAAAATGCTTTATACCGTTTTTCATTTAAAATGTCTACGTCATTTGCGCTGATAATTTTGACATTTTAGCCGTGGGAATTATTTGTTATTGTGTTGTAATTACATGTTAAAAGCGTGAGAGCAATAACGGCTTTACAGTATCTGTCTTTCTGCTGTACGTCGAGTAATCTTTCCTCCTGTTTCTTCAGGTGTCAGAGAGAAGGCCAGCTTTATCACTCCAGTGCCTGGTGGCGTCGGGCCCATGACTGTCGCAATGCTGATGAAAAATACAATACAAGCCGCCAAAAATGTCGTGACCCTCCCACAGCGGGTCCGAATGGCAGCTTCCTCCTAACATTCCACGCGGAGACCTTTGAGCTTTAATCCAGATGTTTATCTTATATATAGGAAGACTGTGCGAATATCGAACTGCTCGAGGGAGTGAATGTGCTTTTTCACTCCGCAAAAACATGTATTTTGTTTCAAATAGATTTTTCAATTTTATAGCCACGCACTAGACGGCAGTTTTACTTCTTGTCGTTGCACTGTTACATCCTGCCTTTATTAAGCTTGAATAGGTCAGGTAGACGTGAGGAGACGGATCAGGAATGTTTCAGAACTACTGCCTGTTGGTAAAAAGTGGACTTGTGATGCAAAACGCAAACAATACGGGTCAAAATCCACGAGTCAGCCGGTGTGAAGCTGATCTTTGTTACGACCTTCTTCATTCCCACTGAGAATAAAAGGGTTGTGTCGCTCTGTGGCTGTGTTTATTTATTTCAACTTTATCTGACTTTACGTGTGCAAAGGTTAAAGGTTAACTTTGAAATTGTGATTTTGGTGAAAGAGTGGGAATTGTGAATAAAAGTATGTTGCTACACGTTTGAACTAAATCAGGAATATGGCTTGAGTAACCAATAGTATGAGAAGTTCTGAAATCTAAGAAAGTTCTTGAAAACCCTTTCAATTCAATTGTTTCATTTTTATTCTTTCGGATTCTAGTACATAGTACAGTATTTATTTACCTGCTAGTCATGATTTCTTTGAGTTTTATAAAAAAAACTTTTATTTGCCGATAAACAAAATTGCTAATTGTTTATAACTGCTAAAAATCGTTGTATTTGCTTAAACAATTGGTTTTGTTTTTGTATGTTTAGCTTTAATTTACGTCGTCATGTGTTAGTTTTACAACCTCCAGTCCGCTCGGCGGCGCAAATGAGCAGAATGTAGGTTTCAGCGGTCACTTTCCGAGGAAGAAAAGGGGAAGCAGCACAAATTGCAGGACGCGTGAGTGTTTATTTTAGATTGATCAATGTTAAGACTGCTCTTGTTTGTATATTATCCTAGTTTTTCCACTAAAAGTGATAGTTTGTTAATAATCATAATCTGATCTCATAATCTAATTACTCTCGTTAAATCCTCTGAGTAGCAAATATTTTGCTTCGATGGCTTCAGTATGTTGTTGGTATTATAGTGTAATTTTCCAAACAAGTTGTAAAATTTCGGTATTTTATTCTATCAATCTAAATTAGAATAACATTCAATTATTTATTTAATTACTTTTGAAAATATTCTATATTACGTATTTTCCCGCACACAACTTGCGGCTCTCTAAAGTATGAGCGATATAGACGAACGTAAAATGTTTCCATAATTATTTAAAACTTACTTTGTGTAGAGTAATTGTAATTAACCAACAAATAACATTAACGAAACATTCACAGTTTTATTGTGTGGACAAACAAATCCATATACGTAAACTTGTTTTAAAAGGGTTTGTTTCTTTTAATTAAAATGTAATAATATACAGCACATACGTGTGTTATTCTTTTAAAATCAGATGAAACCTGGATTTTACATTTCCCTGAAACCAAATCCTCATGGAGCGCAGCAGGAGTGACGTGCGATCTAAGAGCCGAGACAGAGAAGAGAGAAAATCTCAGTCATCGTCATCAAGAACGAGTCCATGTTTGTCAAACAAGACCAGACGAACCTCAGGTAGGAGGCTAAAAAAATTAAATCCAATGCAAAAACATTCCACAACATGATCTACTTCTGATTCAAACAGAAAAGAAGAAGAGGAAACACAGAAGTTCCTCCAGTTCTTCTTCCTCGTCAAGTTCATCCTCCTCGTCCAGTGATGCAAAAGCCAAGAAGAAGAAGAGGAGGAAACGCAAAGAGGCCAAGAAACTGAAACACGAGAAGAAAAAAGAGAAAAAAGAAAAGAAAAGACAGAAAAAGCTAGCAATGAAGGCAGAGAAAGCAGCGATGATGGTTGTCATGCCAACTCCGACCTTGCAGGAAAAGCCTCAGACCTTCCTGCAGACCTGGCAGAATGAAGAAGCACAAGAACAAGGACCTGGTAGGAGAGTGAAGTACTGCACTCATCTCTCAGCTAAAACACAGAGACTTTAGTTAAGGAAAATGAAGGTCACATAATATTTAGGTTAACGTATCGGCACATTGTTTAAATCTCAACACACATTTCCACACTGGCATCTTAAATCAAGTTTTGTGACATTTATTATATTTCCTAAGAGAGGATTTCTTAAGAAGTGTGCAAACGGCTTGAATTGTTAAAATCAACTGGTCACGTTGGATTGTTGGTTGTTAAAATCCACTGGGTCACATATTTGATACATGAGTTTTTTGAGCTCTCTACAGCTTAATTGTGAGATTCCCACAAAAAGTCCAGTGTATGCAATGAATTACTTGTGGCAATGGTTATTTTACTCGGTGTCAGTTATGTTATTCTTAAATGGTTAGTAAAGCTGTTTCAAATGTAACTAATTTTATTCTCTGGTCTACTGAAACATCATGATCATTTTATATATTATACATAAAAACAAAGATCTTGTAGTCACTTTAATTTTTCAGCTAGCTTTTTAAAGAAACTATCACATGCTTATTTGTTTCTAGTGTGATGATCGATGTGCCAAAAAATAAATTGTACAAAAAAGCACAACAGTCATGTTTATGGTTCTGTGTGCAGTTTTAGAAGGTCAGAAATTATTATCTGGCGGAACGGCGTGTAATATAAACTGCTCTGAAGCTCTACCTTAGTAAAGATGTAATAACAGAAGTGTGACTCTTTCACACTGTCAGTTCCGGTGGTTTTGGTTTTTGTTCAAGAGGTTTTCGTTTTAAGACCTAGTGTACAAAATATACAACTTGAAGCCCAAAGGCCAATCTTGATTTTAAAAGACAAAGAAACAACATTGATTTTGTCCACTGCTTTTCTCAGTCATGACCGATGAGCAGAAGTCCAGGCTTTCCACCAAGAGACCCATGACGAAAGAGGAATACGAGGCCAGACAGAGCGTCATTCGCAAAGTGCTGGACCCCGAGACGGGCCGCACCAGGTCTGTTCCGGCACTAATGACTTCTGTTCCCGGCACAAAGCCACTCACGCTTCCATGTCTTCCCCATGCAGGCTCATTAGAGGAGAGGGGGAGATCCTGGAAGAGATCGTCAGCAAAGAGCGGCAAAAAGAAATCAACAAGGTAATTCCTGCAGCTCCGTCTGTAATCTGTGGCTTCGCCTTCCTGTTCGTAACAAGGCTGTTTGTGTGTCAAACTAATGCTGTGTCGTTTATTTTTGAGTAGTTGTTTTTTGTTTTATGCTGATGCATGTGAAGGAGTCTATTCATGTACAAGTTTGAAGACACAGACAGTAGATCCGACAGGCAATTGTCTTGAATTTATGGTTTTACGATGTTAATTGTATGGTATTTAGAAGCTGGAACTGCTTTCCCCTCACACAGAAAGCCACTAAGGGAGATGGAGAAGCCTTTCAGAAGAAGATGGGGATCAGCAGGTAGCGCTCCGACTCTCTTGGTCTGAAGATTCGCTTGCGATTCGTCGTTTCCTGCTGTTGGAACTCCAGCACCGGTGTTCAGACAGCTTTACTACGGCAGCGCAGCATGTTTTCAGATTGATTATGGTTTACGTTATTTTTGCTGCAGTCTACTCAGCTTGCTGTAAATAAACACATTTCTTTTGTTTTACATTTAAACAGTGGTTTGTAAACGCCGAGGACTTTTTAATGGCATATTTTGTACATGACACTCTAATGTGTGATGGAAGAGATGTCAGTAAAACAAGTTTGAACATTGTTTGTGTATGTTTAATATTAAATGTGTAATTAATATCGCTCTTTTTGTATTCTAAATAAATAGTGTTTGTTTAATTTAAAAATAAATGTTTATGTTAGATACTTAAAAACATCTTCTAGACTTACACTTGTTTGTTTTCCAAATTTTACTATATTACTACAATAATTTTAGTTACATTATTGTTATAAATAGTATTAGTGGAGTGTTAAACATATAGTGTAAAAGATGTTTAGAAGAATCACTAGTAATAACTGCAATAAGCTTGCTTAAACTATGAATTTAATTATTTGTACAATATTGTGTAGGCACATTTGTTAACGTTTTTAATGTAGTGGTAAGTAGAGCAATTTATTGATACATGAATAAAAAACAAAAGTTTTGTATTTATAGTTTGATAGCATTTTCCTAGATAAATAATACCATTACAACTGCACTACAGTCCAGCAGGTG
Source organism: Paedocypris sp. Pulau Singkep (assembly GCA_017309775.1). NCBI lineage: Eukaryota > Metazoa > Chordata > Actinopteri > Cypriniformes > Paedocypris > Paedocypris sp. Pulau Singkep. Next base: position 1,011,184 of record MU204310.1, read on the forward strand.
GCGCGACCTTATCGTGTGCGTGTCAGATACACGAAGAAGGCGCAGCTCTGTTTATAAAGAACAAGTCGACTATTAATGTCGCTAGTGAGAGGTTATGTTCTTAATAGTATACTCGGAATAGAGACGTGTGGTTTTTGATGCCCTGAAGAGAAGAAAGTGGGAATGACTTCAGTCTTCCCGATCGCTCCCCAGATGTTCCCGTTGCTTACTTTGACGTGGAGCGTGGGAAGCGCCTGCCGCAGACTGCGCAGACTCCTCCCTTCACCGGCCTGTGCCGCAGCTTGTCCCGCACCTTGTCCCGCAGCTGGGAAGAAGACTCGAGCCGACCTGCCCGCAGTGAACGAGGGAGACCTGCGCGAGCAGTTTGTGCGGGGATCTGGTCCCGGAGGACAAGCCACCAACAAAACCAGCAACTGTGTGGTTCTCCGGCACATCCCGTCAGGAATCGTAGTGAAGGTGAGGTAAAAGTGCCGTTCACTATACGTCAGGGGTGTGAGGAGTACCAGACGACCATACTCGAGTAAAAGTACAGACACGTGCTGTATAAATTACTCCAATACAAGTAAAAAGTCACCACTATGAGTCAAAGTAGCACAGTGTCGATTTTTAAAAGAACTTGAGTATTTACTCATACTGAATTTAGGCTCAAATAAATGTGAAAGAACTATTCATGAGATGTCTTTTTCTAATACAGAAACGAAATGTAACACCTACATCGTAATGGTAAAACAAAATAAATAAAGAACAAAAAGCTTCCAGTATCTTCAGCGGACTACAAATGGCAAAATTGCCTCGTTCGCCCAAGAAATTAACCGCGATATAAATCGTTTATGGTTCGTCGCGCACATTAAAAATGTAACGAGTAACGGTAAGTGCCAATTAAAAAGTAGTGGAGTGAAAAGTACAGTTACTCAACCAGAAATGCAGTGGAGTAGAGAGTAAAAGTTGCTGATATTTTTGATACTCAGTACAAGCACGAAGTAGCCGGAAACATACTTAAGTAAAGTAACGAAGTACATTTACTCAAGTACCTTACACCCCTGCTATACGTACTCGAAAGTCTGCGAATAATGAAGCTTTAAATATCTTAACTTTTCTACATGCATTTATTCATATGATTGTTCGTTAACAATAAGGGAGTGAATGCAAATTTCTGTGTCCTAACTTGACGCTTGATTGAACCGGTCACGTGTATTGTTATTTGCCAATGAGAGGATGCAACATCTTTAGCACGCCTCTTTTTGACTGTTCTTGAATTAATTAATTAATCAATGAATAAAATAAAAGTGCTTTTTTTGTCCCACAGCGGGGAAATTGAATCTCACAACAGCAGAAAGAATATAAAGAAGAATAGAGAATATATACATAAACAATAATAATAAGTAAATAAACATGCATGAACATAGTAAATAACTCTGCGTCTCATAAATAAACTACACTGCACACAACATAATAAAAGTAATAGCTTTCCGATTAAACAATAATGTTTTTATTATCTTTATATTTTGTGGTAAAAATGTCTTTTTATATTCTTGCAGTGCCATCAGACCAGATCAGTGGATTTGAACAGGAAACGAGCTCGAGAGATTTTACAGGAAAAGCTGGACGTGTTTTATAAGGGTGAAGAGAGCCAGCTGGTGAGGATGAAGAGGGAATCCATGCAGAGGAAACAAGAAAAGCGAAGAAGAGCGAATGAAAACATTGAGCGCAAACGACAATTCAAAGAGATGCTGGATGCAGAGACAGACGGAACACAGAAACCGCAATAATAATGATGTTAATAATAGTTATATCCACCTACTGGTCCACTCTCAAGCGCTGTGGAATTCCGGGTTTTTAATGGATCAAATCACATATATGAGTGAGTGAGAAAAGTTGTTTTCACACACACACACAAAATTATGATTGTGTACGTTTAGATTGTGAGGAAAGCAATTTATTGATACAGATATTGATTTAAAAATCCTACATTTTGGGGGGGGGTTTCAATTTAATGCAATTTTGAAAACTACTACTTCTCTTTCGGCTTTTCTTTCATCAGTGTTCGCCACAGCGAATCATCCCTTTCCACCTCATTCTGTTCTGTAATACAAATTTCTAAACAATTTAGAAAACCTTAGAAGACCTTTTTTATTTTTGATAAGGTCTTGGATAACGATGATTGATCATATTGCAAATAAAAAAAAAGTGAAATAAAGTTGGAATTTAATGTTTATACCGCATGGAACACACGCATGCGATTATAAATAGGTTGAAAGAAAACACATTTTGTAAGAATGTATAAGTGATAACAACCAAATCAAAGATGAGATCAAATATAGATTAAAAAAAACTAGATCACATTTAGATGAAGGCAAAACCCAGTTGCTCCACGGTGATTCTTTTGATCTGGCGCCCTCCGGCGGAGAAGCTGAGGTAGGTGTTCCTGCCGAGACATTTTCTGTGGCACTTCCGGGTGAGTTGAACCAATCACAAGCCGCTGGTTTGACCAATAAACGACAATGTTGGATTTTTAAAACCCGGTCGGGCGGTGGTCTCTCTCTTCTGCTTGTCTTCTGTTATTTTCTTGAGAAACAACGATGGGACGAGGTAAAGTTACGTTTTGCGTGAACAACAAAGTAGTGTTTTTCACATTATGCTGCGTTTAATATATATCTATGCATGTATACATTATTCACTGCTTGGAATATCGCTCGCTCTGTATGTCGCTTTAAAGGGTTGAAGCGTCTGCTAAACCGATTCTAACGTTTATTTCGAATGTCCCTTCACGCGCTGATGCAGGTAAACGCGCGTGCTCGACTGCGGCCAAGCAAACACCGGGCGGCGGCGGCGGCGTGAGCTCGAAGGAGAACAAGATCTCACTTTTCCCGGTAGGAGATTGCGATCATGTCGTTGTTCCCGCGCTTAGCTGCGCGTTCGTTTATTTCTCGATTCTGGCCTGCAGAAGTGTCTAGAGAACGCGACCGTCCAGAGTTGTGTGAATCCCACACAGCGACCACCCTGCGGACCCCTGGCCCCTGTTCCCGAGGACAATTCCCCTCACTCGAATGGCAAGAGTAGCGGACCTGAAGGTGCAGTGTTACTTCCTCTCATTCGCGGCCCTGGTGACCGCTTTTCTGTTCTTTGCCCGATTCCGATATTTTGTTTACGATTCATTTTACTCGAACTCGTCTTTAGTCACACAAGCATCGAGGCCGTTTGATTCTGACCATATCTATTGTTTTTTGTTTTTTGATGTTGACGTGTTATTGACTGTACGAAGACGTCTGTAACCATAGCAACAATACAGTTGCACTGGTCAGCAGTGGCTGCAGATTGGTTGGCCACTAATGATGATGATGCATGAATTATTCACAAGGTTTGTTGTCAAGTTGCCAAGTCTGGGGTTGTCCACTGCTCCGCGCTTGTGTGGATGGTTAAATTAAATGCAGAGCACTCTTTTGATTGACAAACTCATTCACTTCAACTAGTGTCCACTGTTCACAGGTGGACACTAGACAACTCACAATCACGGTCAGCAGAACAATGAATCAACCCAACCACGATTGAACCAAACACCACATGTCTTTGTACAAAAAGGCCAGCGTTTAGTCTTCTGCTGACTAACTTTTTTCCTACATTCATTAAAGGTGACACCGAGGCTGAGGCTCTTACTTGTCTGGAAGCTTCAGGAGTCAAGAAAGAATCTGTGACAAAAAAACAAGCTAAACCTGGGAACAAGACCAACAAAATGTCAACAGACAGAAAGTATATCCTTTCTCATTTTGCTTTATTACATACAAAATATCAGAGTTGCTATGCTTGATTTGTAAATCATTGCCCATCTTTGATTTATAAAGCGGTGAACTCAAACGTGGGTCAAAGCTCGCTCTTGTTGACCAATAATTTGGACCATCAACCAAATAATGTCCAATTGATTCCCATTTCAATGTTTTTATTTGTTTCTTGCATTTTCAAAATATAATTTTATATAAAATATAATACATTATATTAAAAATGTTTATTTTTTTATTATATAATGTATTCTCATTCTACTGAAAATTAGAGTTTGTATTTTTTTTTTTCTTCTTTCCAGAGTTGTAGGATGGTAAAAGGTTTATTAAATGTACACTTTTAAGTAATTATTTAAATGCAAAAAGTGCAAACCGTAAATGTCTTGTGAATAGATTTTGCCGATTTTAAAGGGTTGATTGCCTGAAAAATGATGCGTGTGACTGTGAATGAAGTGAAAGTTCACAGAAATATTTTATGTACTTTTTTGGCAATTATATTTGAGGCAGATTGATCTTATTTTTTATCCTCTGAATTTCTTCACTTGTAGAATAAAGGACAAAGCTTCTGAGTGCAATCGGAAGGTCACTGATTTTTATCCCATCAGACGAAGTTGTAGGAAAAGCAAGGCTGAACTGAAGGTTGGGTTTTATTGATTTACTTTTTTAGTTTAAATAAGAACAATGGATCTACAATATATTTTGTTTTATTGTGTTATTTGCTAGTGTGAAAAGCAGCAACATTTTGACGATCTCATCACGAACAATGTGGAAGAAGGATTGAAGGTTTGTCTACTTGTCACAATCAGATCTAAAATGAAACTGGTTATGTATACCTTTTATTTTACATATGTTTTTATAGGTTGTTGTTTTTTCTTTCTACCCCCTTTACTGAATTTTATGTTCTCAGGTGAAAAACATCGAAGGGAAAGGACGAGGGGTTTTTGCTGAAAAGGCTTTTTATAAAGACCAGTTCATAGCGGAGTACCACGGAGATCTGCTAGAAATGTCTGACGCCAAGGCGAGAGAATCCAAGTACGCTGAAGATCCCACCGCCGGCTGCTACATGTACTATTTCCGCTTCCACGACAAAACCTACTGGTCAGTAGCAGTTGGTGAATTCTTCCAATCTCTCTACTTGGATGGAATTTTTCTGATTATATATTTGATATATATATTTTTTTCCTCCATTCTAGTGTGGATGCTACAAAAGAGACAGACCGCCTGGGCCGACTGATCAACCACAGCAAGAACGGCAACCTTCAGACCAAACTTCATGACATAAACGGCGTTCCTCACCTCATGTTCCTGGCTTCCAGAGACATCAGACAAAACGAGGAGCTGCTGTACGATTACGGCGACCGCAGCAGGGAAGCTGTCGCTGCTCATCCGTGGCTCAAACACTGACTTATCCTTCACTCGAAGATGCACACACACTGACCTGGGAATGGTGAGGAACGTCTTCTCCCAGAAACAAACAGGCTGGAGGACGAACGACCTTGTGAAGATCAATGAACAGCGCTGTCTGCTGGGGATTATGTATTTCTCTATAGCGATGTTTCATGCTGTCTTTTTTTAAGCAGAATGGATTTTTTTAATTGCTTTTAATCGGCCTGTCAATGGAGCTGAAAGCTGTGTTCAGATGTAAATAAAGCCACACGACATGGACCAAACCTGAAATCTAGAAGTCCACATTTTTCAATGTGTGTGAAGATTTTTATAACCAGTTCAAAGACAGGGCTCCAAAATACACATTTCTTTTATTTCCCCTTTTATTTATAAAAAAAAAAAAAAAAACTTTTTTTTGAGAATGTTAGAAAAAGGTAAGTACATTTATACTACAGTTTCAATCTATGAACTCGACTGATCAAAGCAAAAACAATGTAAATACAGAGTTCTTTTTATATTCGGGTGTAGCTTAATGGTTGAATACACACAAATTAAAATAACAAACTACTCAACCACTTGACTGACTAATCCGATCAAAACAATCAATTGATCAATCCTAATCTGATCAAAACAAGTGACACGAGTAACAAGTACAGTGACACCCCGGCTTACAAATGTTTGCTGGGAGCATTTTTTTGTTTTTTAGTAATTAGAAAATTTTATTACCTTTGCACAAAATTCATCTAAGTTGTGCCAGACAAACTTTTATAAATGACAAAATAGTAATAAATGTAATTTAAAAAAAACCCTGTTACATAACACTTGCTTTGTTTTCCCTTTGGCAGGTGTTTATAAAGGTACAGTATATAATGATACAGCAGACAATCTCACATTGTCGCATTAAAAAAGAAAAAATAAAACCCTCATGCAAGCCCCTGAGATTTTGCGAGAAAAGTGATGTTGCGTGGACGTCGTCAGAATGTTATGCACATACGATATAGTGTGACATGCTGCGAGAATCATGTGCTCAGTTAAAGATTGCCGAACCGTGCAGTTTGTTGAAACGGAACACGTTGTAAACCCCGCTTTAGTGGTTAGAAAAAGACGCCCTTCTTTCGTATCTTGAAAAAAATGTTTTAATGCCTTTTGTAACTCAATTTTCATTAGCGAAGCCATTAAGTCGGGGTACCACTGTACAAGAGATTCTTACTTTTCTAGTTGGTTTTAGTAAAAAAAAAAAAACCAAAGTACTGGAGAAATAAAGACTAAGAATTGAAAAAATATTAATTTGCATCATTTTGATATCAAGTCGATCAGAATATATTTGCTACTTCTGCATTTACCAAACACTTTAATCCAAAGCAACTTGCATTGCATTACAGCATTCCACCTGCTTTGAGACAGTTAAAACTGTGAAAACTGCCTTACAAATACTCATTATTATTATTATTATTATTATTATTATTACAGTAGAGGTATTAAACCAACTTCATGTTTCTCTTGGGAATCCAACCCACAGCTCTGGTGTAGCAAACACCAGCTCTATTGGTGAAGGTAGATTTTTCTTTAAAACAAGCAAATAAAAACCCATGTAGGGGACTGGTTCAGTCAGAACGGACTCAAGAGGAAGCCGGTGGGTTGCTGACTGGTTTCTTTTGTCGAAACGAGAACCTGGAAAAACAGGTTTAAAATTTAGATGAACACTTCAAGAGGGAAAAATGAAGTGATAAATTCTAAATATTTCACAGGCCACTTTACAGATGTATGCAACAAAAGGAAAGTTATTAAACAAGACACGTGACTTGAAAAGTCTCAAAATCACACACAGCTTCTTGATGGTGGACTTCTCCTTGCTCTCCTCTGCGATGGCTGGTCTGGCCTCGGATTCTAGGCTTATTTCCTCCCAGTCAGTCTTTGACCCCAGTACTCCACTGAAAGCACAGTAGATGCTCAGACGTTAAATCACACAAGCGCAGGATTCCAGAAGGTTCTGTTAAAAGACCCATTACCTCTTGTAGAGCTGCAGCTCTTCTTTAGTCACATGTAGATGTGCCTTCAGTTGGTTTCTCTCCTGTAGAACCTCCTTCAGCTCCTGCATGGTAAATCTTGGTCTGTTGGGATCCTTTAGGTCCACGATCAACTTGTTTGGTCCAATGGTTTGCTGCAGCCAATCAAGAAAGGTTTGGAAATTAAATCATTCAATTAGAATTACATTTTATATATACACAATTATATATATATATATATATATATATATATATATATATATATATATATACAATATATTGTAAATGCAAAATATTTTTAAAAGATTATATTCTGCCTTACAGATCACGTTATACAAATAATTTTCATATTTATTATTATAACAAATTATGATTACACGCATTTATAATCTACGGTTGAGGTTTCAATGTCCACGCCTGAGACCACAAAAGCCCTCCAAGTAAACTACCTCGTTTCCATAGCAACTAGTTGTATACAAACGGAGCTATTTCAGCCAAAAAAGTGTCATTAAGCGTTCATAATTGAACTCGTGCACGATGTAAAAGTCTCTAAAAAATTTACTCTATAACAGTAGATTTATTGAATATGTTTTATAGACAAGAAAATCACTTCTAAAAACACTCACACTGTTGTTGCCATTAGAAGCTTCGGCGCAAACGCTATTCAGTTCACGCTTAATATTGTCCCGTTCCATTCGCAGCTCCTCCAGCGACAGGTTGAACTTGTTCACCATCATTTCAAACATTTCAAGCACACGGACGATTTTAAACTGCAAATCGGAGAATTCCCGACATCCGGTGTTCATTTTCAACAGATCTCTTCCGATCACGTAAGAAATGTCATACACGTCTTCCACCGTAAGGTCCATCACGTCCTTCTCGAAAGCCTCCAGGGGCAAACCATCTTCTCTGTCCTCCATAATCTCACTAAACAGCTAGTATTAGCTTTCACACAAACTTCATGACTGGGAACCATCAACGTTTGCGTTTATCCGACAACTTCCTCTTTCCTTCAACCGTTCAATCTCCTGCTTTCCTTGACGTTGACTGATCGATTAACTGACCAATGACCGCGCTTCGTCCAAAAATGGGCGGGTCTCGTAGTTTCCCGGCACAGGTGGAACTGGAAGTCACGCCGAGATCACGAGTCCGCAGATGTAAGTTTTATAACAGATCATATGTTTCTATAGTAATAGAAAATAATAATGAGAGAAAAAATCGGAAAAGAGAAACACTGCTTTCTTTTTGTTGTCAATAGCTCATCCTTCATGATCGAGTATCTTGAAATTTCGGCTATTATAAAAAAAGTGTTTTATGCATTTATATTCCAAACATACTGTTGCATCATAATTTATTTTAAGCAAAGCTGAAACAAATTTCGCACGACAGCGTATCTGAACATTAAAATGTACGGTATATTTAATTTGTGCCGTTTGGATACTAAAGCGTGGGGGAAAAGCATAGTCACAGTCCGATGCACATTTTAATATTGTAATATATGCAGTTGTTCAGAAGCTAGAATCAGAATGCGTCAATCAAGTAAATAAAAAAGCCCACACGGCGCATTTCACTGCAGTGAAACTCTGAGCTCACTTCCTTTCGTCGAATAACATCATGATGACATGACGTTGTTTCAGCCTCCACTGTCACAGTTAAGACTGGAGGAGGAGACTGTCAGTGTCTCTATCGTTATTCAAATCATTTCATAGCTATCATTATCAAATCAGCTTAGCATTTCTTTTGTTTTGTTAGCCGTTGCTTCAGTGTGCTTACTCTACAGTCAATGCCACCGTCATTATTCAATTATACATTGATTCACAAACATGATTCTAGTGTCTCTTATCGTATAGTTTATTTGATCTATTTCTGTATCTCAGACACGATCGTGTGTGTGTCGTAACTTTCTATGAAATGCACTTCACTAAATATACCTTATATTTAAGAATCTCGTCAAACACAACACGTTTTAAGAAACACGAACCCAATCGTGTTCATAGTGTCAATAGATCCTGTATTAGTTTTAAAATCACTTTGTTTTCAGACACGTTTTTGTCATGAACACACCTGACATGTTTCGACTTCATCAAAGTCGCCACTAGGTGGCGTGTGACGTGTACGTGTACCGTAAAACCGCTGATGGAGACTGTCCTGAATTCCTGTCTGATAACAAAACAAAACTACCGGTAGGTATTGAGTTTAAAGATATGTCATCGTCTTGGTCAATTTTAATATTGTTTTGTTGCTAAATTGCTGATTCTTTTTTTTTTTTTTTTTTTTTTTTTTTTTTTAA